>ML849063.1:18341-38026 GCA_009831015.1 Picea engelmannii
GACTATAGGAAGCGATCATAAGGTATGTCCATGATTCTTGCCTCTTAGTAAATTCAATATTTAAAACTTAAGGAAAGCGTCCTATTCTGTTTTTCTTTGTTCTAGATCTAGGTGGATCTAGGGAGATCGGTTTGTGTCCGCACTTATGGATTTATCCAATAACACTCTAGAGCTCTCAGCCCTTTGAAGCAGGTCACTCTTCCCTAGTGCGAGGTATGTAGAACTAGACATCGCCCTGGTGAATGTTATTAGATGGAAAAATATGTTCAGATGCCTACCAACCTTTACTGGACATTCTGTAAATATGTGGGGCATGATGAGAAGGACTATAGGGATTATGACCTCTTGCATGAGAGGTCAAGAGATACATATAGGATTCAAGGAGAGATGCAACAGGAGGGAAATAATACACAATTTAATTACCCAGGAAGAGGAAAATTCAACGCTCGCGGTGGATTCAGAGGAAGAGGGTGAGGAGGAGGCATGGATTGAGGTTGAGGTCAGATCATTTGTTATAAATTTTCCCAACTGGGTCATTTGGAAAGGGATAGTCAGAACCCTTGTACCACTTGCAGCTACTGCAACTCATTTGAACATGTTATTGAGGAGTGTCCAACATTGTTAACGAAACTTTAGGAGAGGTGAGGAGGAAACCAACAAGTACAATTAATATCAGCCGAACCTCACGGAGATGATCCTAGAGTCCCTGTTATCATGAGAGGAGGCGCTGTTATAGGAGAAGATAGGGTGACTCCCGAAAAGACTATAGAGGGATCTAGGATCAGAAGAGTTGTAGAGAATACATAGTTGTTTGATCCAAGGAAGGAGAAGCAGACATTTGAAGAGGCAAGAAGAGAATTTGGAGGAGAACAAGCTTCTTCATCGAAGGCACAACCAAAAGTGAGAGAATGTGGGATGCCTCTGGCATTCTATCAATCTGCATCACTTGGAGAAGGAAAGAGGTAAGCAAGCTTGTAGGGTTATTGTATACATTTATTGATTTAATTAAGGATGAAAGAGCCATACAAGAACTACAACACTTCATCAGATAGTACGCGATAGGAAGAATAGACCCTATGCCGAGTAGGAATGTGAACCAAGTATGTAGGAATATGAGAACAAACAAGGAGCTACACCTCGATGTTCATATTGGAGACTACGACATAGATTATGTGGTCCTCGACTTGGGATCATAAGTCAATGTTATGCTGAAGCAGACTTGGGCACTGATGGGAAAACCTAAGTGTATTTATTCCCCTATCAGGCTCAGGATGGCTAATCAATAGGCAATAAGCCCCTTTGGCAGACTGGAGCATATCCTTGTGGAAATCGACAGGGTAAGGAAATTTGTGGAATTTGAGGTGATTGACATAGTTGATGATAGATGTCCTTATCTTGTGTTGTTAGGCATTGATTGGGATTTCAACAATTTGACTGTTGTTGACTTAAAGAAGAGAATAATGATATTTTAAGGTGATGTAATTAGGTTCATTACACCTCTTGATCCCGATGAAGGTCGCAGATACATAGAACCCATCAAAGAAGAAGACCGTGGTTATGAACTAGAGAATATATATAAACTGACAATAAGACAACATGATTACATTAATCCTACATCAGACGAGAATTTGAGTTGGCGAAGTGAAAGAACATGCTCATCAGACTCAGAAGAAGCACTGGAGAATTGGCAGAACAAAATGTATGAAGTTTCGGTGTGGCGGTGTGCCATATTGACCAAGGAAGTTCGCTAGATTGGCACAGAAGTAATTAATCTGCCCACATTTGATGGTTTAAATCATTTAGAAACATTCTTGTTGGAATTTGAAGAAACTGTACCAATACAACAGAGGATGTTGGCACTGGATGAAGCCTTGAAAGCAACTCCAGTAAAATGGTGGGGAGCACACAAGAAGAACATCACGGAGTGTGTCCAATGTCACAATTTGATGACAATGCACTTTTCAGAACAAGTTGAAGGGTGCAGAGTTCGATACACATGTCATATCTTTCTGAAGGACCATGTGCGAAGTTGTGAGGAGGCCTAGAGAAGCCTTCCTAAAGAACAATGGGTGCATAATTTCATTAACACTTTGGATACTACGCTGATCCAGATTTATGTAGGAACACAATGAAATACAGAAATACACATAAACAAATAGATGCAGTGGAAATAAGACTTCATTTCATTAATAACAAATGACTGAAATATGCTTACAGACAGAATGCAAATAAACTAGCTAGGCACTGGTAGCTTATCTCTGAGAAGAGATGTGGCCGCTACTCGCATCCGGGAGAAGATGATTACAATGAGGTTCTGAAGGCCTTTTTACAATAAATAGGAATGCCAAAAGTCCTAGACATCCAAAAACCTAACCCTAGGAGATGAAGTGCCAAAAGTCATGTGGGCCCCGTTTGGGTAATTGAGTACATTAACTTCCCGAGGTCGTAACTTTTGCATACGATCTCCGTTTTAGGAGTGTGATAGCTCGTTGGAAAGGTATCATCGAGGATATTCATTTTGGGGGCTCAATCATGCCTTTGAATATAATTGAGATCCTCTATCTCGAAAAAACTTCATTTGTGCCCTCAAAATGGCCCCAGAAGTTAAAACCGACTAAAAATAGTAAATTGTCAAAATTGCCAGAAAGCCGTTTTGAGCCATTTGGAAAAGGTGGGTGGCCATCGATATCCACCTGGATCAATACTGTGCGAAAACTGAAAAATTGAAAGAAGAAATGGTGGGGGTCCAAGTGGAATAGGTGGGTGGCCACCAATATCCACCTGGATCATTTCTCCCCCCTTAGGAAGCAATGTTCCCCATTGCGTTGAGTTCCTCCATGAGATGAGGAAACTTCTGCTGAGCTTGATTCCTGGTGAGCCATTTGCCTTGGTGAAGGAGTTGGCCTGCTTTGACAACTTGATATAGTAGAATCCTTTGTTTTTGGGTGTTCTTGATCTGTGTATCCATGATCTGATCAGTTCTGGCTTATTCCATGCAGTCTAGATTTAACTTTGTTGGTGTGAGTTGTTTTGCCATGTGAGATGTGTCTAGCAGAGGTGGAAATTAGGGTCAAAGGCGATCCACATTAAACACTGGGTGCATACCAAGGAATGGTGGAATGATGAGATCAAAGGCATTTTCCCCTACAACCTTGGTGAGGGTGTGCAGCCCATATCGAAGCGGACAAAGCTTGCAGTGGGGTCCAGCAAGGCACTCGTTTTGCAAATGCAGCCACACTTTGTCACCCACTTGGAACTTGTGTGGCACCCAATGTTGATCATGTCGTTTCTTGTACTTAGCATTGGCTCTCTCCAAGATGTCATGAACCTGTTGGCGGATGTGTTGAATGTGCTCAATGAAGTTGTTTTCCTTATCTGCCTTAGACTAGACATGAGCTGAATCTTCCTGAGTAGCCACAAATGGCATGGCTATGTCAATGGGACATAGTGGTTGGAATCCCAAGCCCACTTGAAAGGGGCTGTGTCTAGTTGAGCTATGGAGAGCCCGGTTGTAGTTGTGTTGTACATAAGGGAGGCTCTCATCCCATGTGCGTGGATTCTTTGAATTGTACATGCACAGAATGTGTATGATCATCCGATTGACGACCTCTGTCTGGCCATCAGTTTGGGGATGGAAAGATGTGGACTTGGTGAGCTTGGTGTCCAACATCGACCAGAGGCTGGACCAAAATGTACTGAGGAACCTACTGTCCCAATCTGAGATGATAGACTGTGGGATCCCAAAGTGTACCCACACTCGTTCAAAGAAGAGTTTAGTAGTGGCTTCTGCTGTGATATTCTTCTTGCAGGCCATCATAATGGACATCTTCAATAATCGGTCGATGACCACAAAAACACAATCATTTCCATGCTTAGTAGAAGGAAGTCCCGACATGTAATCCATAGAGATGGATTCCCACGGTCAACTGGGGGTAGGAAGCGGAGTATAGAGGCCTTGCTTCTTGATGGTCGATTTGGCAATGGCACAAGCAGTGAAGGACTTGATGTACTTCCTGACATCTTGTCGAAGGTTCGGCCAATAGAAATACTTTTGTAGTACTGCCATGGTTTTCTCGACCCCGAAATGCCCAGCGACTCGACTGTAGTGTGCCTCCCAAATCATCTTGGCATGCTCGATTGAAGGAACACAAAGGTGTCCCAAGTGACAAAGCAGGGCATCCTGGAGGTGAAAATTGGGAACTTGCTTACCCTCCAAGAGTGTATTGTATGTGTGTCCGAATTCTGGATCACTTGTGTAGTGAAGCGACCAATCGGAAGTATCGTGCCCACAAGAGTTGAGCACAGTGGTTAGTGCCACGATGGGTGGTCGACTGAGGCAGTCTGCAACATTATTGGTGCTGCCTTTTTTGTACTTAATGTTAAAATGAAACTGTTGCAGGTATGTGGACCACTTATGATGGCGATCGTTCTGCAACTTCCCTTGTGTCTGTATGAACTGTAGGGGTCGGGGGTCTGTGTGGATGACCATTTCCTTTCCCAAAATGCAATGCTTCCATTACCGACAAGCCTGCACAATGGAATACATTTCTTTGTCATAAGTGGGATACTTCCGGACTGTGTCAGAAAGTGTCTCACTGTGATATGCCACTGGATGCCCATGTTGAGTAAGGACTACCCCAATAGCATAGTCACAGGCATCTGTCTCGATCTCAAATGGTTGTTGCAAGTCTGGTAATGTGAGCACTCGTGTAGAGCAGAGGCGATGTTTCAACTCCCCGAACACCTTCTGTTGAGATTCAGACCAAAAGAATTTTGCTTTAGCTCCTCCCTTGGTGACTTGACTCAAGGGCCAAGTAATATGAGAGAATCCCAACACAAACTTGCGGTAGAAATTGGAAAGACCTAAAAAGCTGTGGAGCTCTATTAGGGTGGCTGGGGCTAGCCAATCTCGAATGACTTGGATCTTTGCTATATCCACATGCACCCCCCGCTCATCAATAATGTATCCCAGATACTGAACCTGGGTTATGCCAAAAGTGCATTTCTCCAAATTGGCACACAGCTTGTGTTGCCGCAGTGTTTGGAGGACCTGTCGGATATGGTGGCGGTGCTCTTCCCAAGTCTAGCTGAAGATCAGAATGTCATCCAAGTACACCACTACAAATGATTTGGTGAATGGCCGCAGGATGTCATCCATTAGCCTCATGAAGGTTGCAGGGGCATTCGTCAACCTGAAAGGCATGACCAACCATTCGAAAAGGCCCTCCTTGGATTTGAATGTAGTCTTCCACACATCAGAGGGTTCGATTGGTACCTGGTGATACCTAGACTTCAGGTTGATCTTGTTGAAATATTTTTCCCCCTTGAGTTGGTCTAGAATTTCATCAATCCGTGGGATCGGGTACCTATTTCGAACAGTGATCTTGTTCAGTGCTCGATAGTCAATGCAGAGTCTCCAAGTCCCATCCTTCTTCTACACCAATACAATCGGGCTCCCACAGGGCGATGAACTCGGCCGGATGTGACCTTTCTGCAACAACTCCTGAATTTGCCTCTTGATTTCGACATTCTCGAGGACAAAGCGTCAGTAGATGGGTCCATTGGGTAGTGGTGCAACTGTTGTCAGATCGATGGGGTGCTTGACCTGGCAGTGTAGAGGCACCCCTGCGAGGGAGGTGAAGATGTCCTCGTACTCCTCCATGACCTTATCCATCTGTTGTTTTCGTGTAGTGGGTCCTTGTCTGGAGGTCATGGCCACAGTATTCTACTTTCCTTGAGGGCGGATCATCAGGAAAACAAATTTCCTGGTTTTGGAAATGAGCTTATTGCATTGTTTTGCAATAACCAAAGAGATGGTGGTAGGCGGTGCTATCTCCGATATCCTATACATCTTATTGCCCAAAGTGATAATAACAGCACGGGGCTTGGACTCATACATAACATGTCGCTTCCACAAGTACGGTTGGCCTAATAATACATCAGAAACATCAAGAGGAGCAATGTCACATAATACCTCATCCGTGAAGGGCTTGATGTTGTAGGGAAGGCGACATTGTCGACTGATGCGGAGGTCCCGTCCTTGGTGAAACCACCTGATGGTGTATGGTTGTGGGTGTGTTGTGGTCGGTAATCCCAATCACTTCATGACCTCTATCGAGATGAGGTTCTTCTGGCTCCTGCTGTCGACAATGAACTACAATGGGGAACCCTTTACCCACATCTTGGAATGGAAGAGATGCTCTGCCTCCTCTGGATCTTCTGGTTCCTCCTTCTGGATCTTCATGGTGGCAATGGTGGCGTTGGGCTCCGCATCGATAATATGCTTCCCCCTGTCATTCCCCTTGTCAAGTTCTGATTCAGAGTCGGAGCATGCATCCGATTCAGAAGTCTTCAACTCATTTACCAGTGACTGCTTGGCCCGACACTCACTTGTGTTGTGAGTGGAGCTCTTATGGAACTCACACCACTTCCCCATGTCCTTTTTTGGCTTCGTGGTGTTTTTATTTGCTTGTGGCTTTGGCGGGTTTTCTTGGGCTGCCCCGCCTTGGCTTGGTCCTTTTTTTTGTGGTTTGGGAGTACCTTTCCCGTGCTTCTGATTTGCAGACCCAAAGTCTCGCTTCTTCTGTTTGAACTTCTACTCAATCTTGGCAGCATATCGGTATGCCACACCAAGTGAGGAGATGTCGAGGAACTCCATTTCCTCTTAAATGTATCTGTGCAAAAAACTGTGGTACTTTAACACCAAATGTTTCTCTGAATCTTTGATACCCAACTTTGTGCGTAGGGTATGAAACAGATTCGTCATCTCATGCACATCTTGGTCCCTTTGCTGCCGCAACGTAGTCCATTGTATGTATTTGTCCTCATAGCTCCCCATGGGATAATATTGTTCCTTGATGGAATATCGGAAATAATTCCAAGTGGGTGCGGCTGAGAACAAAGAGGGTTCTCCCTTGCCCTCTTTCTCTGAGTAGGTTTCCCACCAGTCCTTGACATGGGGGGCAGCTTTGAGGAGTGCGAAAATAATCTTTTCTCGGTCGGAAAATTCATGAACTGAGAAATATCCTTCTAACAGATTCAACCATCTATCTACGACATCTGCATCTATTTGGTCGTCAAAAATGGGAATGTCAAAGTTTACTTGTACCTTAAAAGGAGTGGCACCTCCAGAGTGGCTTCTGGATGTCGATGCACCGCCAGTCAGAATCCGTTGAAGAATCTGGTCAAAGTTGTCCATCATCGCGTTCCTTTGTTTCTCGAGGGCCTCTTCGAGAAACATTTTGATAGGATCTCTTGCTCCCTCATCTTTCTTTTCTTCCCCCATGGGCAGTCGTCCGGGTTTGCGAGGCTGATCTTGCAAGGGTTCAACCAGATCGAGCCCCAACTCCTTATACCCCGATCTTGTTGGGGACATGCAAAGAAGGATCGAGAATGAGCAGACCGCTCTGATACCACAGATCTAGATTTATGTAGGAACACAATGAAATACATAAATACACATAAACATAGAGATGCAGTGAAAATAAGACTTCATTTCATTAATAACAAATGACTGAAATATGCTTAAAGATGGAATGGAAATAAACTAGCTAGGCGCTGGTAGCTTATCTCTGAGAAGAGATGTGGCCGCTACTCGCATCCGTGAGAAGATGATTACAATGGGGCTCTGAAGGCCTTTTTACAATAAACAGGAATGCAAAAAGTCCTAGACATCCAAAAACCTAACCCTAGGATATGAAGCGCCAAAAGTCATGTGGGCCCCGTTTGGGTAAGTGAGTACATCAACTTCTCGGGGTCGTAACTTTTGCATACTATCTCCGTTTTAGGCGTGTGATAGCTCGTTGGAAAGGTATCATCGCGGAGATTAATTTTGGGGGCTCAATCATGAATTCAGATATAATTGAGATCCTCTATCTCAAAAAAATTTCATTTGGGCCCTCAAAATGGCCCCAGAAGTTAAAACCTGCTAAAAATAGTAAATTGCAAAAATTGCCAGAAAACCATTTTGAGCCATTTGGAAAAGGTGGGTGGCCACCGATATCCACCTGGATCAATACTGTGTGAAAACTGAAAAACTGAAAGAAGCAATGGTGGGGGTCCAAGTGGAATAGGTGGGTGGCCACCAATATCCACCTGGATCATACGCCCATCAACTGGTATCTTCAAGCCTAACTGTGCCTCACCACTTCAGATTGGTACGGTATGACCCAAAAATTTATAGCTACACTTTTATTTGAAATTTAGTACCCCACAGTAGATCAAGATTTACAAGTTGTAAGACATAAAGTATTTGAGGAGGCACCTAACCTCCATTTGGAGAAATAAGAAGATGAATGGAATGAACCTCTTCAGAAATTATAGGGTTGTTACAATATCAATGCTGATGAACATGATGACCCTAGGAATGTGAACATAGAAGAAACTGAAGGACATAGAGACATAAAAGGGAATGGGATTGAATTACCTTTTATTGGGCAATCAATCAAAATCAAGAAAGTTAATATTGGAATAGAGAAAGCACCTAAGTTGGCCAATGTTGGAGATTATTGGGATGATTCCACTATTGATAAGATTACATAATTACTACATGAATATCAGGACTTGTTTCCAACCAAGTTCACAGACATGAAGGGAATTAAAGGGACCATGGGAGAAATGAAGATCCCTTTGAATCCAGATGCAAGACCAGTCAAGTAGAGACCCTATAGACTGAATCCCAAGTATAAGCATAAAGTTAGGATTGAACTAGACATAATGTTGGAAGCAGTGGTACTGATGAAATATTTAGTTCCTATCTTAAGAATTGCAGTGTTTATAGATATGGATGATACAGGCGTTGTGAAAGACAAGCTTGCACAGTTGATAGAACTAGAAGAAGATAGGTTTATTGTAGTATTTCATCAACAGGTACAAAAGGAACGAGAGAAGTCCTACCATGACATGCATATCAAGAGGAAAGAATTTATGCAAGGAGATTTGGTATTGGTATACGACAACAAGTTCATGAAGCATCTAGGGAAGTTCATGACACATTGGATTGGGCCATATGAGGTTGCCTAGGTTATATAAGGAGGAGTTGCGCAGTTGAAGACTCTGAATGGATAATGGAAGGAAGGTTTATTAAATGAGAGCCAGTTGAAATTGTATCATGACAACCAACTTCCTCGCAGCTCTGAATAAAATAAAGAAAGAAGGGTCTAGGTACCAAGTGCAATTGAAACTGGGCACTAGACACAGAAAAGACAGTCTGCACACAACAGAGAGGGACAAAGCAGAGAGCACAGGCTGCTCCATGTAGTCTGTGGTCGAAGTATTACTGAAGGTTCAACCCTGCAGTGACTGGGGGCGAGTCACAGGTGAGTGTTGGGGGCCTGTTGGCCTTTGGTTATGGAATCAAGCAAAGATCAAGGAAGAAGAGTGAAGTACAAATTGTGTGGAAGGAACATTAACTGAGAATGAGTCGAAGTGGTCAAAGAAGAAGAAAATAAGGAGTGAACTAAGGGAAAGCGAGTCATTGAAAGAGAAGATCAAGGATGATATATCAACAAAGAATACAGATAGTGGACAACTTAGTAAGCATAAAAATCCACCATTGGATGATTTGTAGCACCTCGCAGAAAATAAGGAAGAAAATGTTGGTGAAGCCCTTAAAGCAAGGGTCAAGTTGACCTAGGGTTTAGGCAGCTAGGGTTTTCGATATAGGGTTTTGACACCTAGAATGTTGCCATGTAATGTATAAATAAAGGTATAGAGGACCTGGGATGAGTTCGTTCTTTTTGTTATGGTTAAAAGTTGGGTTTTGTTGTTGGTGTTGAGTGATTATTGTTGTTGCGTGAGAGAAGTATTGTGTTGTGAGAACATTCTTGTATTGTAAGATATTCAGTTGGGTGTGAATATCAACCCTGCAACTGGATGCACAGGGAGGGGAGAGAATAAGAGAAAGAGAGAGAGATCTGCAAGCTGAGTGCACAGATAGAACTGTATGTTTTCATATAATATTTCAAGAAACACAGTTCTGTGGACGTAGCCCTAGGAGAGGGTGAATCACATAAATATTATTGTTCTATGTGATTGATGTTGTGTTATTTACTATCTGTTATTATGTCATTACATAGTTGTGTTAGATAAGAGATATAACCTACGAAGTAAGCTTAAGCATGGGAAAGAATATCTAGATTGCTATGTGTTGCTGCCCTGGATCCACTTTGCATTTCCTCTAGTTGTAGACACTTGTGTCCTCCAACCCCTTATCACTAGTTCAGGTGAGACTTCATCCGCTTTGAAGGTGTTGATGAAAGGAATAGTAGTTAGGGCTTGTTGGTGCACTGTTAGATTTGAACCTTGGGTCTGCCCTTGTGCCAACATCAAGTTAAGTGGAAGGATAGGATAAGAAAGGTAAAAGGGCTGAGATTTCGAATATCTGAAGTCTCAATAGCCATTGGATCACTTTAAGTGGAAGGATAGGATAAGAAACATCACAGATAGATCAATCCATCGATCTAAGATCGTGATCAACAAACACCATTCAGTTCCGGTTAAAATTTGTGAGGAGGTTACACTTTGGGGAATCTCACTTCGGAAGAATTGGGAACTGGAGAAGTTGAATTACCTGAAGACTCGAAGGCTGAAATTATGAAGTCACTCTCAGCCGTAGATATTGTTGGACACACCTACCACACTTAGGGGCGGGGGGTGAATGAGTGTGGGGATATTTTCCCCAAAACTTCCCTCTTAATCAAAACTCATTAGTTAGCATTCAACATTTATTCATTACTCATTGTTTTCATTTATAACCTGTTAGATGTGAACACATATCAACTATATATATCAATAGTATATCATCAACAAGTCATCACCACAATTCATCACCACAAGTAACTCAAAGAACACAAGATGTATGTACAATTTTTCTTTTTATTACGGACTACAATCCTTGGGGTTTATCAGCAACAACTGAATAGATTACAAATCTATAAGAGAACCATATCTATATGCAAGAATCAACTTACATCCTCAACACCAACTGAGTTGAGGCAACAATTCTACATAGATATCAATATGTCACAGGTACGTGACCTGTCAGTAGTGCAACCCATGTGTGTACGCACCCTGGCTCACTACAGCCCACGTATGTATGAAACCAATCTATAATGCAACATGTGTATACTTTTGAGAAACTAGGGTTTTTCTTTGCTTCACATGCTCAGATCTTCTGCTCCCTGCAATCACATTCTCTTATTTCTTTCACTGTCCAAACTGACCACCAGCCAGTCACAACACATTCAATCTCTCTAATATCTTATTTATGCTTCTCAATCATACAATATAAATGCTACTCAAACATGTGTAAACAACCAGTATATTATAACCATCATATCAATACTGAATCATAAGAGTTCTTCTCACTCCATCAACCAAATCAAGCCATATCATAACAACCATACCAAGAATGCCTTAAGAATTCACCAAACAAACAAGAATATCCATCAAGTCATTAATATCACCATACCGGAATCTCTATGGCAGATCTAAGCCCATAGAGTGCAGATCTGGAACCTGTTCCAGTCTTCAACAACCAGTCATCATCTCAAACACAAATATCCATGATTTTATCTACTGTACGTTCCCTGTCCTCATACAACCCATGTGTGTACATGCCCTAGCTCATTATAGCTCGCATATACCTCAGAAACTAGGGTTTATGAAACTCTGAGACTTTTGCCATCAAGATCTCATACATTGCCGAAACTTTGATGCATCCATGAGATCCTCCTCATGCTCTCTCTCTCTTGGAATATATATTCAATATTGCTTAATATATCTTCACCCAAAAAGTACATTTCACAAGAGACCCTTGCCTCTTATTTATACTCTTCATTTTCTAGGTCACTTAACACATTTCTAGGTCACTTAACCTATTTTCCATATTTTAGGGTTAACCAGTTTCCATAAATAGAAAGTTCTCCAATACTTTATCATTTAAATAATACTTCTTGATTTTGTCACCTTACGTTATCATTTAAATAATCTTTCTTGATTTTGTCACTTTTCTTTATTATTTAAATAATCCACCTTGACTTTGTCACTTTACTTTATCATTTAAATAATAATTTCTTCTTTGCAAGCTCTTTGACTTCTTTGACCTTTTGGGACTTCAAGCCAACATATGAGGGTCCTACAACTTCGTAAGGCCATAAATCTCAAACCATGAGGATTTATGTGACATTCCACATACCACCAGAAATGGCATGACAAGCACTATCCATATAGGATAGTTTCACCAATAGCTTCATTGATCTTCATCTCATTATTCTACACTCAAGAATGGGTCCTCCAATCATACTTCAAGGATAAATCAACTTTAAAGCATCTTACCATGAGGAATTTCACCATAAGGGGACCACTTTGAAGTTCATCCATTTGTGCACCTTATCAACCATGATAAGACCATTACATCAATCCAACTATGCATCATATATCAAGGAAACCACATCGATCCATATTCATCATGTATTAATGACAACTCGTTGATCCATCTTCACCTATGCATCATATCAATGACAACTCATTGATTCATCTATCCATTCTCATCAAGGTCAATACATATTGCATCAAGACATCAATCAATCAATCACTTGACACCAGTCAATCACTTGACATCAATCAATCACTTGACATCAATCAATAACATCAATCAATCAAACCACAATCAAACCATTGGCATCAATGAAAACATGATCCAACATATATGAGATACATTTCAAATAGTATTCTGACCGTTAGATCAAGGATATGAATATGTGCCACATCGAGAGATCTACGTCAACAATTCATGTCAACAGATAACGTTAGCAAGAACACATGGAATAGTCATATAATGACAAGTTTCAAGATGAAATCGACAGTTCAGGTACGTGTAAGTCATGAATCTAAGTGACACATGGTAGCCATTCGGCTCGTGTCATGTCAACAAGTGACATCAGCAAGTTACGTCACTCCAACAGTTTTACTTTGGGAGTTTCACCACCAACAAATGTCCTAAGTCCCGAAGTCCCGAAATCTGAAGTCCCGAAGTGGACATAAGTTGTCCGATCTGAAGGACACCTCGGGAGAATTATTGACCATTGATCAAGTACAATGGAAGGATAGCATAAGTAGAATAGCTGAAGTCCCGAAGTGCCGACAGTCTTCCATATCATCGAGAGATTAAACTCATGAAAGGAGAACTTCTCAGTGCCTTGGATGAATTAATAAGATACAAAACCAGATATATACAACTAAAACGTTTTGTAGTTGAACAAAAAGAAAAATATGAACATAAATAAAAGGAGATGTAGAAACTCATGAGCAACCTAAAAACCCAAATCCTAGAAGAAAATGGGATGGAAGAAAGTCTGGAAAAGTCTCTTAAAGAAAAACAAATAACCTGTGAAAGAATGGAGGCATAAATAGTTCACCTAAGAAAAGAACTTGAATCAAAACTCATTCAAACAAGATATGAAAATAGCTCTAGAATATTAGATAAGATTATTACCACACAAAGGGATTTAGGTAATAAAAATGGAATAGGTTATTCTCAAGAAGAAAACCAAGTTAACTCAAAATCTTATGCAACTTTTGTCCTCAGTACATTCAAGAAGAAAGATGAAGAGAAGACAAGTAATGATCATAATTCCAGAGGAATACTTCCACCCATTAATAAGGAATATAAAACAACACCAAAGAATGTTTATCAAAACATGTATCCTCACATCTTCTATGGTTAATGATTTGCATGCTCTAATTTCAGATACAAAGATATGAATTGTAGAGCATATAAAAGGAAAAATTTGAGGGTTGAGAACTATAACCTTAAAGTTAACCAAACAATAAATCAAGTTAAAAGCATAAACTATAACTCATTTGCACCTTTACAAGAATGGGACCTAGAATGCTTGAGATGTCATAATTATGGACATAAATCCAGTAATTGCAGATTAATGGAAGTCTCAGAAAAACCAAAGTTCATTAGAGAGAAAAAGAAGCTTTGGAAAGAAAAAATATCAAAGGAGGAATGTCTTATTGCCTTAAAATCCCAAGATAAAGAAGATCTCTAGTATGTTGACAGTGGGTGCTCAAAACATATGACAGGAAACAAGGACAAATTTTTGGACTTTAAGAAACAAAAGGGTAAAGTTGCATTTGGTGACAATGATTCAGGTAACATACTTGGGAAAGGCACTATGAGTTTGGGAAAAGACAAAGCCAAGAATGTGTTTCTTGTTGAAAAAATGAAACCTATCCTATTAAGTGTCAGCCAAACCTGTGATTAGGGGCACTTTTGTATCTTTGATTCCCAGAAATTTGAGATTAGGAGAGAGGATTCAGGAAAATTGGTTGGTACTTCTCCTAGAACTCCTGAGAATGTATATATACTAAATAAAAAATTGAATGAGGAGTGTCATATAAATTTAGTAGATGAAAGTTGGATATGGAATAGAAGGTTGGGGCACATTAACTTTGACAATTTAGTGAAAGTCGACAACCTTGGGGAAGAAAGACATTGTCAACTAGGGAAACAAACTAGAATAAGGCTCAAAACAAAATAATACTCAACCTCAAAACCTTTAGATCTTGTTCACATCGACCTCTGTGGACCTACAAGGAACAAGAGTTTGAAAGGAGAGTCTTAATTTATGCTATTCATTGATGATTTTACTAGAATGGGTTGGGTATGTTTTCTCAAGGAAAAATCAAAAGAACTTAAAAAATTCAAAGATTTTAAGACCCTTGTTGAAAATGAAAAGGAGACAAAAATCAAATGTCTTAGATCAGAAAATGGTGGCGAGTTCACCTCAAAAGAGTTTGATCTCTTCTATGAAAACCATTTAATAAAAAGACAATTCTTTGCTTCCAGAACACCTCAACAAAATGGGATTGCTAAGAGAAGGAATAGAACAGTTCAGGAGGCTGCAAGGACTATGCTCAATGAAGAAAACTTATCTGATGGATATTGGAGGGAAGATGTAAGAAAAACAATATAAATATTGAATAGAGATCAGCTTAGGATTGATAGTAATAAGACTCCTTATGAACTATGGTTTGGAAGAGCTCCTTCAGTAAAATACTTCAAGGTCTTTGGAAGTAAGTTCTACATTGAAAGGGTTGATGAGAATCTTGGAAAATTTGATGCATGATCTAATGAAGGTATCTTTCATGGATATGCTTCTACCAATAAATCACGCTGATGGTACAATTTTATATTACATAATATTGTTGAGAGTGCAGATGTCGAGGTGGATGATTTAAAAACGATAAGGATCAAACATCAAGAGACTATGCTTGACAGTGAAGATGAAGATGATGATGAATCAATTGGTACAAAAGAAGAAGAAGTAGAAGAGAATAAAGAAGAAATGTGAGAGGATGATATGGATACGAGTGAAAATGAGGAAGATATTCAAGAATAATACATAAGAGAAGAATCCCCAAGAAGAGACATAAAGACACCCTCAAGAATGCTTCAAAGGAATCATCCGGAGGAACTGATTATTGGAAATAAAAGTGATGGAGTGTATACAAGAAGACAATTGATGTATCAGATAGAAATATCACTTTTGTCACATATTGAGCCCAACTCAATCAAAGAGGCATGTAAAGATGAAAATTTGGTCAATGCTATGAATGAAGAATTGGACCAGATTGAAAAACAACATACTTGGGAACTAGTTCCAAGACCAAAAAATAAAAATGTCATTGGAACTAAATGGGTGTATAAAAAAAAATTGGATGAGAATGGGAAAGTAATCAGGAACAAAGCCATATTGGTATGCAAAGGGTATGCTCATGTTGAAGGAGTAAACTGTGAAGAAACCTTTGCACTTGTAGCCAGATTAGAGGAAATTAGGATGTTCTTAGCTTTCTCCAACTACAAAAAATTTAAAGTGTACCAAATGGATGTCAAGTCATCATTTCTCAATGGAAACTTATAAGAGGAAGTCTATATTGAGAAAATAGAGGGATACCAACTAAATAACAAAGGAGAGTGTGTTTGTAAACTAAAGAAATAACTTTATGGGATTAAGTACCCAGAGCATGGTATGTAAGGCTAGATTCTTATTTACAAAAACAAGGCCTCAAAAGAGGATCAATAGACATCAATATTTATTGTAAAATTGTTGGTAATAACATGATTATTGTGGAAGTATATGTTGATGATATTATATTTGGCAGTGATGATGAAAAAATGAGTAAGGACTTTGCTAGGAGAACGCACCAAGAATTTGAATTGTCCTTGCTTGGTGAACTGAATTTCTTTCTTGGATTACAAATAATACATTCCAATAGAGGATTCTTTATCCATCAGTCCAAGTATGTTAAATATATGCTTAATAAGTTTCATTTAGAGGATTGAAAACCTGTTAATACACCTATGATAGTTGGATGCAAAATAAGCAAGGAAGATGAGTTCAAAGCTGTAGATACAAAACACTACAAATCAATGATTGGGAGTTTACTCTATGTAACAACTTCCAGACCTGATGTCAAGCAAGATATTGGGATGGTGGCTAGATTCCAAGAAGCACCAAAGGAGAGCCATGTTCAAGTTGTGAAAATAATATTTAGGTATTTGAAAGGAACCATAGATCTTCGTTTGTGGTACCCTAGCAAGGATTCATTCACTTTAAAAGCCTATTCAAATGTAGATTGGGTAGGTTGTGTATATGAAAAAAAACGTACAAGTGGAGGAGCATTCTTTTTGGGAGAATCATTGGTAGCTTGGATAAGCAAGAAACAATCCTCAATTTCTATGTCTAGCACTGAAACAAAGTATATTGTAGTAGCAGAATGTTGCACACAAGTGGAATGGATGAAACAAACCTTACAAGACATCAAAATAATGTTTGAAGAACCTACTACTATCGATTGTGATAATATAAGAGCTATAAGTCTCTCCAAGAACCCTGTCCAACACTCCAAATCAAAACACATTCCCATAAAATATCACTACCTAAAAAATCAGGCTGAGAATAAGAATATTAAATTGGAATATGTCCCAACACAAGAACATGTGGCAGATATTTTGACTAAACCCTTAGGCAGAGATGTATTTGAATATCTCAGGAAAAGATTGGGAGTAATCCCTCTCCCTATCTATTCCCTCAAGAAAATAATGCATCAATTGACACCAATTCAGGGGGAGACAACAATCAAAGTAAGAAGGAGTCATTCAATTATGACATGAAAAATATGATTGCAGGAGGAGTTACCTAAGTTCAGATTCTGGTCAGAAGTATACAGACAGACAGAGAATTACCCTAGGGGCACCAACCCTTTTCCATTGATTTCAAAGGGGGAGAGTAACTTCATAGAGAAAAGAATCATTATAGGGGGATTATGTATGAAGTTAGAGTGTTTCCCTCAATGAAAAAGGGGGAGATTGTTGGAAATACTGTAATTGATGTATTGTCATTGATGTCAACAACTGATGATGCACATGAAGTTCATAAGGGAAATCACAGTGCATAAATGTGATCGGGATTGAAATCCCCACAGGACAAACTAGGACCGTTGGATACACAAGCGCCAGATCAACGACATGGATAGATTATAGAGAACGAAAGGATAATTAAGCAACTTGTTATTTCCAATATCGTAATTAATTAGGACTATCAGATATTATAAATTCAAAGATCAATGACTATGATTGATCCATCAACAATAACACAACTTCAATTGCAAAGTTTGGACAAAGGGCTAAGCCAGGCACAAGTTATGGTTCCACAATCCACATCGAATTTTGGATCAAGTTAAGTGGAAGGATAGGATAAGCAAGGTAAAAGGGATGAGATTTTGAATACCCGAATTCTCGATAGCCGTTGGATCACTTTAAATGGAAGGATAGGATAAGGAACATCGCAAATATATCAAGCCATCGATCTAAGATCATGATCAACGAACAACATTCAGTTCAGGTTAAAAGTTGTGAGGAGGTTAAAATTCAGGGAATATCACTTTGGAAGAATTCAGAACTAGAGAATTCGAATTACCCGAAGACCCGAAGGCCAAAATTATGAAGTCACTCTCAGCCGTAGATATGATATACATTTCGGATAGTATCTAACCATTAGATAAAGAAGATGAATATGTGCGAAATCAGGAGATCTACGTCAGCAGATCATGTCAGCAAGCACATGTGACACATTCAGATAATGACAAGTGTCAAGATGAAATCGACAGTTTAGGTATGTTTAAATGATGAATTTGAGTGACACATGGTAGCGAGTCGGCCCGTGTCATGTCAACAAGTGACGTTAGAAAGTTACGTCACTTCGACAGTTTTACTTCGAGAGTTTCACGACCAACAAATGTCCTAAGTCCCGAAGTCCCGAAAGACAAAGTCCTAAAGTGGACATGAGTTGTTTGATCTGAAGGACACTTTGGGAGAATTCTCGACCGTTGATCAAGTACAGTGGAAGGATAACATAAGTAGAAAAGTCGAAGTCCTGAAGTGCCGACAATTGTCCATCTTATCGAGAGATTAAAACGTGACCATTGATTCTGATAAAGTGATCAAGCACTCGTTTGGCCTAGTGCCTAGTCACTGTCCTTGGTCATATCGAATAAGAGAAATAAATTCAAAATATAATACATAGCTAAAGTTGATAAGCCTGTGGTTTTGCGTTGTCGGTCATATGAAAATGGTTCGAAGGAAGCACCTCTACAGAACTCGGTTTGTGCAATAATTACAGAGATTTGGGATTGAGTTAAAATATGAAATTGATCCATATCTATAATCAATTTATGAAAATACTTCATGGTTATAATAATAACAAAGATTATGGTTAAGTTAAATGAAGAGGTGTGATGGTCCAAACGAAAGGACACAATGCGTTATATCACACACCAATTCGAATATTATATAAACGAGTAAGTGTGGTGAGAAGAAAGTGTCTTTGAAGTCCTAATCATAAGATATATTTAATCACAGAAGTAGAGAGAGATGCAGTGAGGACATGATTCTGAAGTTTTCCAGATTCATAAAATAAGGGTGGTTGGGTGGTGCAAGGGTAGGTTGGTGCCTACAGGGGAGTTGGTGGTTTCTTGTCATTTGTAGCTTACTAAATAGGGGGTCAAATCCTCCTACCAGTTGGTGCTGGTGAATAAGGGTCCAGGTGCATCTTGATCAGTTGGTGCTAATATAAAAGGAAGTACATCTTTTGTCTATGTAACATGTAGAACAAAATTTTGCAGTTAATAGGAAAGTTTTTGTGGTTTTCCAAATTGGGTTCCACGATAAATAGTGTGTTAAAATTTTTGTTTGCATTAACAAAATAAAAATTGACAAATTATTGAGTAATTGATTCACCCCCCTCCCTCCTAGTGACATGATCTGATCCTTCAAGATAGGGTATCCAAATTGACCAAAAATAATACTTTCAACAATATCCATCTTGCAATATTTATCTTTGACATTTGTAGGATTGTAATATTTATATTGGACATATTGTGGGCTCAATTTGTGTACTAATCAAAGTGGGCATGTGGAAACACCATATGTTATCTCATCCCATGAGGGCCATGAAAATATACACCATAAGGGGACCAATTTGGAGTTATATACACTTATGTCAAGACTCCTTCAAGGCTTATTCAAGTGGACACATCATCATCACTTTTAGGGGCTTCTTCAATTTGATTTGACATTGACTTGTCCTCATGGATCGACTATTGCATGTTGGCTT
>ML849064.1:0-21407 GCA_009831015.1 Picea engelmannii
GGGTCATCTCATATTGGTTAACAATTTACATTATTGATCGGTAATCAAATGATTTCTTTCTATGTTCAAATACAAGTAAATTTATTCACATAGATTGAATTGTACAACTAGGGGATAAGGATGAAGACTATATGATTTTATGATGCCGATAACAACTTGCATCATTTTCATGTTCTTTCAAATAAGCAAGGGATGTTAATGGTTAATGAGGCAATTTTATTCTTCTACAACATGCTTCTTCGGTGGCAACTTCAACAAAAATTCTTATTGCAGGGATTGAAGCAATTGTCCTTGTTTTTTATTGTCCTCACAATTTATCATTTCTTCGTTGCAATTAATTTTCTTATACCATAGTTTTTCCTATTTCTTGCAGCAACATTTTCACAAATTAGAATTCAATTATGATAATAAGGGAGATTCCAATAGTTTAAGCATCAATTTAATGGTTTCATTGATTAGCATTGGTTTTTGGTTTATGTTGCACATATGTTATCATTGATGTC
Source organism: Picea engelmannii (assembly GCA_009831015.1). Taxonomy (NCBI): domain Eukaryota; kingdom Viridiplantae; phylum Streptophyta; class Pinopsida; order Pinales; family Pinaceae; genus Picea; species Picea engelmannii. The sequence continues at coordinate 504 of ML849064.1, forward strand.
AAAGATTCCATGGACATGGCCAGTTATAGCGCAATGACAAACAAGGATGAAAATAGAAGTGCATGCAATAATAGAAAGTATGGCACAAAGTATGATGCATAGACAAAGGAAGTCGTCAAAGGATAAAAACATAAGTGTGCAGAAGGATTGAAGGACAAAAGGATCAATGACACAGAAGAATATCAATGGTTAGGGCTTGATCACAAATATGATTGGTTGGTGTAGAAATTATTGGCGATAATAGATAAATGTAGCCGGATCAACAAGGGGACGACCTACGGCGCAAGTCAGAAGTGAAGTACGATGAATAAAAATGCAATGGAGTAGACTGTGAGAGATTTCCTTGTCCGTGGTTGTGAAGTGGCGCGACGAATGTTGGTGTTCCAATGTGACGATGAATGTGCAATGACTGCAGGGTTCCTTGAGCTAGTATGACAAACGATGATGTGGAGTGTTACGAGATGAAGTTAGTGTGAGAAGTGATGGAGTGGACTATGATGAAGCGAGTGGAATTTTAGTAGTCAAGTGAACGAGTCACCAGGGCATGCTCACAGTCTGGTGGGGTGACTAGGTGAGATTACTGCAGGGAAAGTGCAATAGAATGAACACTTGTGACTTGATTTTTGCACTCCTTTTCTATCTATGCATTGGGTGCTTTGTAAACTAGGATGTGAATTGTTTGTCAATTTGAGGAAATGCTCTGATAAGATTGGTTGGAACTCATTCGTTATATGATTTGGTCACATAAACGATCCTTTGTTAATCATTGAAAGTATCAACGATGATCCTTGAACGTTTTTGTAAAACAAGGAAGTTTTGATCTATTTGATTTAGTCGAAGAATATCCAATCATAACTGGACAATAAATATACTTAATTTAGACAAAAGTGTGTCCATATATAACTAATTGGACTTTGATCTAGTCAAGATATGTCCACAATATAATTGTTATGCATCCACATACTTAATTTAGACAGAAGTGTGTCCACATATAACTAACTAGACTTTCATCTATTCAAGGTATGTTCACAATATAATTGTTATGTGTCCACATACAATTAGTTGAACTGAAGCAAAGACATGATAAATAGGGATATGTGTTGATATGCATTGATCAAGTTAAAGTGTAGACAAGAAAATAAGAAAAAGGTCTTGTAACTGTTAAAAGGAACTGAACTGGATATATATCAAATGGTTTTAGGAGAAAAGTCTTGAGAAATTTCTAGTTGTGTAAGGAATTGTTTTTTGGAGAAAAATGAAAACATGGAGGTAGGGTGGTGTAGGGGAAAGGGCTAGTGTCCTCACTCTACAGATTGGTCTTGAGAGGATTGGTGTCCTCATCATTTGTAACATGTTGGTGTTTGAGAGGATTGGTTTCATCATCATTTCTAATAGGTTGGTGTCTAAGAGGATTGGTGTCCTCATTATTTGCAACAAGTGGGTGTCTGTCGAACTAAAATATTATAAATTGTAAGTTGGTGCTTGCAGAATAATATAAAGAAAGATGTTTGTGGTTTTCTATGTTGTTTTTATTTATGCATACATTGGTGATTAAGTAAGCACTTCAAAATAATATTAAGTCATCAAAATAAAAGAAAATTTGAGAAAATCGATGTAATACATATTCACCCCCCTCTTAGTATTACTATGAGTCTCAACAATTGGTATCAGAGCAAGGTTCCTTCAGTAACAGTCTAACAACTGGAAGGAAGATCACACAAAAAGGTATGGCAATTCAAGATTCATTTTCTTCTTCAACCAGACCTCATCTATTCAATGGAAGCAAAATTGCATTTTGGAAAATCAAAATGAAGACCTACTTGATGTCTCTTGGTATGGAAGTCTGGAAGATTGTGGTAGATGGTTATAAAATCCCAACAAGTCTTTCAATTGATTAAGATGGTAAGAACAATTACTATAGTAATGCAAGATCTATGAATTATACCCAAGGTGGGCTTGCAGAAACATAATTTGTCAAAGTGATTTAGTTGGAATACTCAAAAGAAATATGGGACAAACTTGTAAACAATTATGAAGGAGACGAGAAAGTAAAGTTGGCCAAACTTCAAGCTCACATAATGTAATTTGAAAGCCTAAGGATGAGTGGAATGAAAATATTGTAGGTTTATTTCTCAAAGTAGGTGAGACTGTAAACATTATGAAAGGGATAGGTGAAAAGATTGAGATCTCTTCCCTCAAGACTTGATGCAAAGGTTTCAGCTATATAAGAAATGCATGAACTAGATCAACTGATTATGGATAGGATCCATGGAATACTAACTACTTATGAGATAAGGACCGTGAAGGAACAACTAGATCTAAAGGATGCAGTCTTCAAGGCATTTGTCAAATTGTCAACATCTCAAGATTATGATTCCTCTAAACACTTCTTAGATGAAGAAGAAGATAAATTTGTAAGGAAACTGAAGAGGGGCTCCATAAAGTATAAAGGTAACTTACCATTCAAATGCTTTCATTGTGGTAAAGTTGGTCATTGTGCATCTAAATGTCCTTTCAAAGAAAACAAGACCAATGAAAAAGGAAAAAAGGGCAAGGATAAACCTAGGGAGTTTAAAAAGAAAAAGTATTTTAAAAGGAATAATTTTTATTCAAGGGAGGATAACAACAACTCTTCAGACATTGAGGAAGAATAACATGAGCCAGATACAACTCAAGGTGAAAAACTTCTCATGGATTTAGAGAAACAAAGATTTGATCAAGAAAAAACAGACACATAAGCGTGTGAAGTTGAAGTCGACATGGAAGGAGAACTTATTAGTGCTCTGGAGGAAATCTTCCGATTCGAGAAAAAGAATAGACTAAGAAAAGAAAATTTACACATTTATAAAGAAAAATACAATGGGATTAGTGAAGATATAGTCATCTTAAAAATCCAGCTAGAAAAGGCCAAAATTTTTGGATTACTGAGAGGGGGGGGGGTGAATCAGTAATGAACAATTATACCATTTATTAATCCTTTAAACCAAAATGTATATTCCTTTAACTTATTCAACCATTTTCATCTGTTTATCATCAATATATTACTGTATCATAAACATTAATAACCATCTATGCATAATAAATAATAACAAACACATTCACACAATGCACAATGCACAATACACAAATATTTACGTGGAAGCCCAATGTGGGAGAAAACCATAGAATGATTTTATTATATGTCAAGAATTACATTCAAGGAAGCACCAACTTTCGATTCTCCAGCTCCAACTGGAAGGAGGCTCCAAGCCCCTATTTTCTCATGCTCCAACCTGAAGGAGGCTACAACCCCCTGGGTTCTCCGGCTACAACCACCTAGTTCTTAGGCTCCAACATGAAGGAAGCTCCAACTCCTTGATTCTATGGCACCAACCAGAAGGAGGCTATAACCCCCTTTCCTTTGCCCATCCAACCTTCCTGAAATATAAGTGTCAAATGATGAAACCACTGCCACACTTTCCCTATGAGATATACCACTGTAAACCTATACCAATATGTGCCAACAACCTGTAACCAACATGTACCAATAAAATGTAGTCAACATGTACCAATAACTTGTAATCAACCTATACCAATAACCTGTGCCAATAAACTGTACCAACATATACCAAAAACTTGTACCAATAATCTCCTCAATAAATCAGATCTAATACCCAATATCACAAGAATATGACTCAAACCATGTGCATCTACGTCTCTTTATTCATGTTCCATACATGTGCATACAGTCATAATCATGTGTAATAAACCCTCACATGGACTAGACATCAAACCCTTACTAATATGAAACCTCAAACTAAACCAACAACTTCAACAACACATCACAACCAAAAGACCGATATCCATGTGCCAAATACCAACTGTATCCCTCAACAAATATGATATATGCAACAATACTGAACAACCAATACCATCTCAAGAGCTAAACCCTAGCTCACAAAACATACCTCAAACAAGATGTGTCATATCTCTCATAAATAGACTCCAACCATGCATTAAATATTATGTCAATATAACCAGCTATGAACTAGTACTAAACTTTAGTAGATCTTCCTCAGATCAATTCTACAGCAAGCCCTAAACTTCGAAGAGGGAATCCAATAGATTTACAAGGAAAAACCTCAACCAACTTCATATATTTAACACTACACATATGAAAACCATACCTTTTATTCTTGTAGATGTGGATCTATTACATATCTATTTCTGTAGCTGTGATTCTGTTGTCATGATTATGATGTCGCGATTATTATGTCGTGGTTCTACTACCGCAATTTTGCTGCCATGGTTCTGCCATCATGATTCTGTTTTTGTGGTTTTGTTGACGTGATTATGTTGCTGCGATTTTGCAGCCGTGATTTTTCTGCTGCGAATTTGCTACCGCAAATTTGATCTATCAGTAATACCTGCCAAATAACCTTTCACAAATGGATATTTAATTATATTCAAAAATAGGTGCAAATAGGAGTCCCTTGCTCTCCTATTTATACTTTCCAAGTGCCTTCCTCTAGAAGTTTCCTTGTAACAACTTTACCCCTTACTTCATCTTTTAAGGCCAACCCATCAACCCACTTTTTTCCACTTAACCACTTTTTCCACTTTGTCCACTTAACTTAACCACTTTACCACCTAAATTATTTTTAATTATTTTCTTATTGCAACAACTTAACCCATGATTAACTCCTAGTTTCATCCACTTTGACTAGTCAACTTCTTCTAGGGGTTTCTAGAATAATTTGACTTCTTTGACATTTTAGGGGCTTCAAGATAACTCAAGAGGGTTCCCTGATTTCACAAGGCAGTAAATCTCTAACCGTGAGGAGTTATGTGACGTTCCACATATCACCGGAAATGACATGACATGTACTATCCATCTAGAATAGTCTTACCTTCATATACAATGATATTTGTTACATTATTCCTCAACCAAACTTGGGTTCCTTACCCATACCTCTAGAGCTACTGGAATGTGCTACCGGACATACTCAAAGGTTGACATCAATCTATAAGGGTTGAAATAAATATACAACATCACTCTCCAAGGGTTGACATCAATGACAACAAAATATCCAACTATCCATCAATCTATACCAATTGTTTGACAATCTCCCCCTTTAACATTGATAAAAAAACCAACATTGATGGTAGCACTTAGTCATGACAACCAACACTCATGCTCATACTCCTCATCAATGTTTCTATCTCTCCCCCTTTGACATCAATGGCAAAGGGTATCTCTCCTTGGGGTCGCTCCCCCTTACTGAACTCTCTTTGGGGCTACTCCCCCTGTCTTCATATCTCTGATTATTTTTTGTCTCCCTTTGACAAGGATTAACTCCCCCTATCGATCTGATATTGTACCTTCTTATTAGTGCTCTGGAAGAAATCTCCCGACTCAAGAAAAACAATAGACTAAGAAAAGAAAAGTTACATATTTATAAAGAAAAATACATTGGGATTAGCAAGATATAGTCATCTTAAAAATCCAGCTAGAAGAGGCTAAAATAAGGGAAGAAATATTGATGAATCAAATAAAAGAAAAGGAGAACATATGTGACAAACTAGAAACACAAATAATATCCTTAAGAAAAGAACTAGAAAATTCCAAGACTCAAATGAATATCAAATTCAGAAGAAAATATGAAATCTTAGATAGCATTCTCGGCAATTAGAGATCACCAGATGACAAGACAAGATGGTGATATAAGGAAATTTTGAACGTTGTCAAAGGTGAGTCAAGCAACAACATGTCAACTACTGAGAAACCCAAAAGCTATGCCAATTATCTCAAGGGAAACTACAATCAACCTAAAAAATTAGGAAATGAAAAGAAGAAGTAGTCGGAACTATATCATCCCAACCATGCAAACAAATATGAAGCAAGGAAGCAACATAGGCCTGAATATTATTAAGATGGAATACAAAGACCAATTCCTTCAAGTAATTTATTCATTCCAAGGAATCCAAACTTTTTCTATGGATATTGTTTCTCTTGTGGTAATTTTTGACAGAAGGTTGTGAGTTGCAATACTTTTAGATATAATAGAAATGTAGGAATGAGATTCAATAAATCTCAAATGGATATGGTTCAAAATTCTTTCAATAATTCCTTCTCTCCTTTACTGAATGAACTTGAGTGCCACATATGCAATAATTTTGGACACAAGGAAAGTGAATGCAAAATCAAGATGTTGCATGTCTTCAAGCAAGACAAAAAAAATTTTTTTACCAAGGTTTGGAGGACGAAAAACAAAAACAAAGAAAAATTTGGACTAGATCTATATGCTAAAAATCAAGAAAATCAATGGTATATTGATAGTGGCTACTCCAAGCACATGACAAGAAACAAGAGTAAGTTTGAATTCCTAACTGAAGAAAAATGTGGTAATGTTACTTTTGGAAACAATGCTCCAACCAGAATTAGAGGAAAAGGAATTGTTGTACTAGATGAAGATAAGAAGGGAAAGACCAAAGCACAGAATGTGTTGTATGTAGATGGTCTAAAACATAACGTGTTGAGTGTAAGTCAAATGTGTGACCAAGGACACGATGTTCTCTTTCATTCAAAAGGATGTAAAGTAATGGATGCAAATACAAAGAAGATTGTTGTAAAGGCAATCAAAACTTCAGGGAATGTGTATGTCCTAGAAGAAGGAAAAGAAAAATGTTGCATTGGTAAAACTGATGAGAGATGGATTTGGCACAAAAGACTAGGTCATCTTAGTTTTAATCAACTTGTTAAGCTATGAAGAAAATATGTTGTACAATATATGCCTAAAATTTCCAAACCTAAGAATATTGTTTGCAAGTCATATCAGTTTGGAAAGCAGTCAAGAGTTCAATTCAAGGAAAGAGAACACTCCATCGCTCAAACTCTTGAGCTGATCCATACATATCTCTATGGTCCTACTAGTACACAATCACCACAAGGTGAAAAATATTTCATATTGTTTATTGATGACTATACCAGAATGACTTGGGTTGGAATGTTGAAACATAAATTTGAGGCTTTTGAAAATTTTGAATCTTCAAAGCATAGGTAGAAAATGAAATGGATTTAAAAATCAAGTGCCTAAGGTTAGACAGAGGAGGAGAATTCACATCTAACGAATTCAACAATTATTGTGAAAAACATGGGATCAAGAGACAATTTGCTATTGCAAGAACCCCTCATCAAAATGGAGCTTTAAAAAGGATGAACATAACAGTTCAAGAAATGGCCAGGGCCATGCTTGATGAATCAAAAGTACCCAATACCTTTTGGGGAGAGGTTGTTCAAACTTCTGTCAATATTCTCAATAAATCTCACATAAGAGTAAACAACAATAAAACCCCTTATGAGATATGGTATGGTAGATCAACATCAATAAAGCATTTCAAGATATTTGGAAGAAAATCATACATTAAAATAAATGAAGACAAATTGGGTAAGTTTAATTCTAGAAATGATGAAGGTATCCTATTAGGATACTCCTCCAGAAGGAAAGGGTACAAGTGCTACAACAAAATAATCCACAAGATAGTTGAGAGTATAGATGTGAAAGTAGATGAAGGACCACTTCATCCAGTAAGACACCAACACCATGATGATTCATATGATGAACCAATAAACAATGAACCACAAGATGACATAATGAACGAGCATCAAGAACAAGAGGATTTAGAGGAAGAGGAGAAAATGGAAACATGACAGTCAAAGACCCCATCAAGGTTTGTTCAAAAACATCATCTAGAAAGTCAGATTATTGGAAACAAGGAAGCAAGTGTACAAACTAGAAGAAACATTATACATCTAGATTTGCAAATTTTTCACTATTATCCATGAGTGAACCCCAAACTTTTGTGCAAGCAAGTTAGGATGACCACTAGGTCAAGGCCATGAATGAAGAACTAGACCAAATAGAGAAAAATAATATTTGGGATCTTGTTCCAAGACCCAATAACAAGAATGTAATTGGAACTAAATGGGCATACTGAAACAAGTTGAATGAAGATGGACATATATTAAGAAACAAGTCCAGACTGGTATGCAAAGGGTATTCTCAAGTAGGAGTGGAATTTGAAGAAACCTTTCCCTTATTGCAAGAATTGAAGCTATCAGGATGTTTTTGGATTTTGCATCCTACAAAAAATTCAAAGTTTATTAGATGGATGTCAAATCGACCTTTTTGAATGGTGACCTAGAAGAAGAAGTTTATGTAGAAAAACTAGAAAGTTTTCAGTTGATTAACAAAAAGGATTATGTTTTCCAATTAAAGAAAGCAATGTATGGGCTATGTTATCCCCTATCCTAGGGATAATTAAGGAGATCATGTCTCGAGGCCCACAGGTCCTAGACATGGAGTACCGAGAGCTAGACAACTTAAGCATGGCCCTATAGTGCCCCTCTTTTCTTCAGTGCAGTCCATTTATCAACAACAACACTCTCCATCCCACCAACCTGGTCCTGAAGTAGAAGTAAGTCTTTCTCCATGAGGTAATGAGTCTGGGTATCATGGTATGTGTCTCTCTAATTTTTTAAGCACTTGAATATGTTTCATTGAATTCTTCTTCATTTCATGGCGTTTGCTTGGAAATTATGCTCTTTTCCTCATTCATACCTGGAAGGGTGACATGGTGCCCTAGTAAGTTGATCTCCCTTTAGGATGGGTTTCCACTGTGTGGGTCTATGAAAGGTCATCGTCCATTCCCTCCATACTTACCACTTTCCGTATTTATTCCTCTCATCTCCCCTACCTTTATTTGGGCATTGGGATTGGCTACACTAGAAAGGGTTGTACCTTACCTCGTTGGAACAAGGAGCTAAAGGCCTAGAGGGTAAAAGTAGCTGGCAAGAGTTAAAATCCAATATTTAAACCTTTGAGATGCTTCGTCCAGGGATCCCCAAGAAAGCAATGAAAATCTTCTCAGTAAGAAAAGAGGACCCATAATATACATAAACACTCAAGGTACTATTTGATGGATAGGAGGTCTCAGCACAAGTTGACCTATTATGACCATGGGCATGTAGAAGTATGAAACTACCACCTATCTAGTCACCAAACTAGGTTAGTGGCTCTTGGTGGCATAGCCAAGAAAAAGGGGGTATCATCACGAGCCAACCTTCTCATCTCCATGAAATGTTTGTGCATAATGCTTTCACCTCTAGTCATCAAGTCAAGACAATGGCCCCCAACTATTCCTTTGAAGCAAAAAAGCAAAATATCAAAAGCAATAAAGCTAAGAGTAAAAGGAAATGAATGGGCTAGGAAACAATAGAATTTATGGCAAGGTTAAACTTTCCCTCTACAAAGGCACCCACAAGTAAGATCTTACATTTCCATGTTATCACATGCACCCTATTCCAAAACACTTACCCATGCCACCTCATACACTTACATGATCTGGACTAGATCCCACGTAGGAAACACCCCAAACTTAAGAGAGGTTAGCCCAATAAGACGCCATGAGACCTTCTCCAAACCTAACTTGTCAATTTGCATAACTTCTTTGAGCATTTGTTTGGGTTAAAGGGGGGTTTGATGCACATGTTTGGGTAATTTAATTATTGGATGTGATTTACAAGTTATGATCCCTATGACTTATGAACCCCTGGAGGTCGTACTTGTTGTTGTTGCAATACTTTTCCAGGTGGATGGGTACACATGAGGGAATGATTAGCTTGGACCTTCATGGGGGGATTAAAACCCACATATGGATGTTGTAACCCCAGCTAAGGGTAAGAAGGCATTGAATATTTGCACCTAGAAGAAAGAAGGATGTTGCCTTTGGAGGCACCCTGACAGACCTAGACCCATGGGGATCTTTCTCTTCCACATGGGCGTTGGCCCTTGAAGGCTCAAGACGTCACCATCATGACCATGGATGTCATCTAGAGCTAGGGTTTTCGTTTTGGAGGCATGTATGCACCTAGTGGCACGTGTGGGCTTCATCTGGGGCATTTTGAGGCCAAACACCCTACCTTTTAGGCTCAACGTTCCACCTTAGGGCCTCAACGTCACCCTAGAAGGGCATGACATCAACCTCGGAGGTGTCTTTAGATGCTAATTAATTTTATTTATGTCAAATTTGAATTTATTTGTAAATTGGCTAGGTCGACCTTATTTTGACATAAAATTAATTAAAGGTCAAAGATTTTGTACAAATAGACATAAAGTACATTCATTTTGACATAACAACTCCTCACACAAGAGGAGAGGTCTAAAATTTGCGCCCTAGTAAGGGCTATTGGATAAAAGTGTGAGGCACACTCTTGTATAAGGCTATTTTTTGCAAGTTGGATAAATCTTGGAAGCTTTTATGGTAATCTTGCATAGTATTTTCATGATTATTCTTGGTGCAAGTAAGTAAAATATGCATTTTTTTCATCTATTGAATGGTTTATGTGTGGTTTTATTTTCTCATACAAGATTATGAAATTGCATGGTATACTTAATGCTTGAGGTAAGGAACTTAAATTGCTACTTTCTTACTTTTTATTTGCCAAGCTTTTCATTGAATAGATCTAGTGATTAGTGAAACCCTAGAGCCCTAAATTGCTAGCACTCTAAGGTTTTGACCTAGTTATCTTTGCCTAAGTTTTATCCCATAAGAAGCCTAAGTAGAGCAAGGTGTTAGGGCCTAGAATTACCTACACAATAACATCTTGTTTCTTGAGGAAAACGCATGGGGGGCCTAAATTTACTACTTCTCCTATGCATTCTCCCTCTTAAACTTTTGTGCATCATCAAAATTGAATTGTAGCCTTTGAAGAAGTCATACACTTGACTCCATAAGCCCTATAAGGCACTAGTTATTGCCTCTCTCCTGTTGAAGGATTGATTAAACACTCAAACACTCTTATCCTAAGCTTTTACTAACTATTTCTAACCCTAGTTTAGCCCCAATCACTAACTTATTTGTTGTTGTTATAAATGACTGCTACAACCATCTAATGCAGCAAATTTTCTACATAATTGACTTTGAATTCTAGCTAAACACTTCTAAATTTTCTTGTGACATTTTATTATCATTCTTCCTAGTAAATGTTATCTTTCCATTGTCGTTTCAAGCAATTTTGAGGCATATTTCTTGCAGCTATTATAAAATACTTCTTGATGTTGTAAACTTTCATTTTGCTGCAATTTTATACCAGCTAGTATACATTTCAATGGTTTATTGTCTTATTGGAGCATTAATATCATTTTGTACTTGAAACTGCCATATTTGTTTGTTATCTTGTTCTAGGAAGGTACACTTCATCCATTACATTTTCTTCATATCTTAAGACATAAGTACCTTTTGAATTGAGTGACTAGTGAGAGGGGGGTATCTTTGCATCATTACTTTAGCTTTATCAACCCTTTAGGTCACCAGGGGCATCTCCCTTGGGGTAATCTTAACATACTCCTAAACAAAAAGGAGTTTCCTATTAAGGTGTCAATGATAGGTCAACCCCGTGTTAAGCCAATCTTGTCTCACTTGCCTTGGTACTTGGGAAAGTACAGATTGCGTAATAACATTTTTGGCGCCATTTACGGGGAACATCGAGTCAATTTTCCTGGAATGACACTTTTTTGGTAAGCCTTTTATTCAATTCCTTTACTTCACAAATCTTACCCGGTGACTCCATTGAGGGTGATTCCCTCTTTTCCCTTTGATGATCCCTAGAAGGATTATCTGGAAACTCCACTAAGGACAAATCCAACCACAACTTCTCAATGGGACCTAGGAAATTTTAAACCCTTAGATATGAGTGAAATTTCGGGTTACCCTTGACAAATTCCTTCGAGGTATGCAAAATGGCTCCCAAGATTCACTGGTAGTGATGAGGAAAACATTGAAGACCATATGAGTGACTTTTGGGACTTATTTCAACTCCACCCTATCAATGATGATGTTGAATACCTAGCAATGAAACTTTTCCTTGCTACTCTTCATGACGATTCTAGAAGATGGTATGATGGCCTCCCTAATTCTAGTATTACATATATGGATCAATTAGAGGAATTTTTCCTCAGAAGATGGAATGTCAAAGAGGATCCATACATGTTACTACAAAGACTTATGCACATAAAGAAGGTTGAGAATGAGGTCGTTAAGGACTTCCATGCCAAGTTTAAGAGGATGTCACAACAACTCCCTAGAAGCCATCGTCATGTTTCTCAGTTTCTCCTCATCATCTATATAAATGTGTTCTCAAGGAAATCAATTTTCGTTTTGATAAAAGGATCCCAAGGACAATCTAAGAATCTTATGACATGGTCACAGAAGTCGAAGCCAATATCTCGTCATCCACGGTAGAACATTTCTTTGCTCCACAAGTCAAGATTGATGACCCCAAAGATACCCCAGAAACTCTTAGTCTGGAAAGAATAATGTCCCTTGAGATCTCTGAAGGGTGGGAACAAGACATTGACCCACAAGAGGTTGAAGAGAGGGACCCTGATGAAGGTTACCAATCCCATGACAAAGAGCAAGAATTTACTCATGATTCCATCAAAGAAGACATGGTTGAAGGACAAGAAACTTAAGAGCATGAGATATTGATATGTGCCTCTCCCTTTGATGAATCCATACAAGGTCCTATCCCTCTTGCACAAGATGAAGAGAATGAGGTAAATAATTTTCCTTTTCAGGTTTTTGATGATGCCTTATTTTATGATTTGGAGGGTGAATATATGTTAGAGGATCCATTGGATGTATTAAATCCTTCATGTTATGATAAAAGTAATAACGCAATTGATAATTTTGACAAGTTCATACATGTTGGAAGACCTAAATGGGATGTGATTGGTTTTGATGAGGATCCCATTTATGATATGGAGGGTCATTTCCATTTGTTTCCTTTACAACAATCATACGATGTTCGTAATAATTTTGACGTTTGGCAACAAGTTGATGATATAATTACAAATTTTTTCCAAGCACCCAAGGGTGACCTAGTTCTATGTTCTCCTGATAATTTTTGGTCTTACCTTGAGGATTTTGATGACTATTCATATGAGCACTTGGATTTATTCTATGAGGAATATTATCAACCACCGTTGTGCTCAGATCTTGATAAAAGTGAGGACGTTGCTTTCCTAAAGCAGGGTACTTGTGACAAGGTTTTCCAGCTCCCTTCGACTACTTTACCTTGTTGTGTCACTAAGGGTTTAGTTGGGGAACATGTACCTTGTCCCAAGTTTTCTCTAGGGAAGAGTCTTCAATTACAATTCAAGGGTAGGTTGAATACCTTAAGAAGAAGTTTGTTATTTCAGTCTTTCATCTTTCCCTTAAAAAAATTCCAACCATCCTCTAGGTTCTTGCTAGTCCCTTCCCATACCTCAGGATGTGATGATGTCCAAGGTATCCAACCTTCAGACTCTTTGAGTCGATCTTTTGAGCCTTTGATTTTTCATGATCCCTTTATGATATGGATTGAGCACTTTCTGTTAGGATATTTAGACACTTCGAAGTTAGTTAAGATCTACTTGGTCTAATGTGTTGTTAGGTAAAAGTGTGTTTCTTAGCATGTTTCTTTAGTATGCATTTGTAGTTAGGAAATACGATGGTCACGATATGTTCCCGACATAGAGTGATCTTACGGTTCATACTCTACTCGATCTTAACGACCATTGATCCGTGGCTTAACACCCCATTGGTCCATGATCTTTATTTAAAGAGCATGAAGGGTCATTTGTTGATGATCAATTGTGAGAAAATATTTTGTAAAATCTCTATGTAATCTTTTTCTTTTGCATTAATAAACTGCTCCAAGTGGTCGCATTGGTTGGGGCCGTGGATGTTTCCCCGTGGGGGTTTTACCACGTGAAAACATCAGTGTGTTGATATTTGATCTATTTATGTGAGTGGTTACTGAAGGTGTTTGTCCTATGTTGGAGTACTTGTGTTTTCGAACATGGTATTAGAGCCTGTTTGAAGACCCGCTCATGTTGTAGATCGAGATCGTGAAGCCGAGTTGTCTCATCTCCATTTTTTTGTCATTTATGTACCTTTCTGGGCTGAGAGGACTGTTGCATTTCATCTAGAGAATTCATTTAATTTATGAAAACTTTTTGTTTCACTCAAAAAGGTTTATGTTTTCCCAAGATATGACCATTTCAGTCAAATCCAGAGGTATAAAGCATGCATACACATTTTTTAAATTTTTGCAGAGTATTATTTTGGTTTTGTATTATTTATTTATGGGTGGCTACTCTTTTAGATCTGTGTATTCTCTTTTCCTCGCGCCCTGTGCAATCTCAAAAAATCATAAATAGATAGGAAAAGGTGCATCTTCCAGGTAAGCTAATCGATATCTAACCCTTGTTGTCATCGATAAGAAAAAAAAATTTCTTGTGTGAAAATAATTTTTTTTAGCACGCTCTCAAAGGTCATCTTCAACAACAACAACAACAACAACAATCCTCTTCCTAGAAAACACAATATGTTTTGCTAGACCATTTGGTTAAAAGTTGTCTTATTAAGTAAGAGGTCTTGAGTTCAAGTCTCTCTTTTGTTACTTTTTTTTTGAAAAAGTTCATGCTCAAATTGTAAAGTGTATTTCACTTCAAGTATAAAAGTGAATCACTATAAGTAGCTTTAATATTTTATTTTAGAGTTATTTGTTTTGCATGCAATTTTTCTTTTATGAAGTAACTTCATTGTAAAGGTGATCTCCACTTCTCTTTATAAAAGTGGGTCACTTCATAAAGCAACTTACACTATCACATGGTCTTTTGGTTACCGATTATGCCTTTTTTTAAAAGGGCATAACTCTCACATCCAAAGTCCGTTTTCATTGTCATTTTTTTTTAAAATGCAGAACTTTTCGGGATCTTTCCATCTAGATCATCAGTTTTAGTTTTTAAATCCATATTATATGCATATTTAATATGACTTCTACAAGTAATCTCTTGCTTACCAACACCAACTACTTCCAATGGAAATCTCATATGGAAGATTTATTAAGAAGTAAAGGCTTGTACTGGATTACCTTGGGAAAGGAAAAAACACCCATTGATGATGATAAGAAATTCAAATGGGCTAATAGGAGTGATGAAGCACGTGGACTAATCAAAATGCCCATCTCTCTTGATTTAAGGTTCCACCTTAAAGAAATTGATGACCCCAATGAAGCTTGGGAAAATATTGAATCTGTGTTTGGTAAACTCAATATTATTTGAGCACAACAGTAAGAAAATAAAGCACTGACCTTAAGTCCAAGTGATTTTTCTTGCATTGGAGACTATCTATCTAAGTTTAAAACACTCAGAATTTTATGTGAAGAATGTGAGATCGAAATGGAGGAAGAGCATTGCATTTATATTATTCTTTCTAAGCTAGGTAGTGCATATTCTATGTTTGTATCTACCTTTTATGCCATGAGAGAGGCTCTAGGGAAATCTTATCAAAAACCCACTCTTGAGTCCTTTTGTGTTGCTTTGATTAGAAAGGAATATAAGCTTGTACAACTTGGAGTGATCAACACTACAGGTACCTCCAACAAAGCCTTAGTTTCCCAGCAGAAAGATAAAACCAAGTATCCCAAGAAGCAACATCCTCACTACAACAACAAGCAGCATAAGGTTCCTAAACCCGCTCAAACAAATTCAGCTCCTAATGGTGACAAAGGAGCAAAATATAAAAATAAGAAGACTGACAGACATTGCAACTTTTGTGATAAAGAAGGTCATGATGAGTCCAAATGTTTCAAGAATATGGAAACTTTAGAAGCAGGGATGAAGAAGCACAACATCAATATTGATTCTACTTCTTCTTCTTCTTCTCATGGACATGCACTTTCCGCTTTTGGTTTCTCCTTCAATACAATTTCTACTTCTTCTTCTGATGAGTGGCTTATTGATTCAGGAGCATCTTACCATATGGCTAAGGATAAAGACATGTTTTTTTCTCTAAAGGAATGTAACACCAAGGAAATATTTGTTGGTGATGATAGATCTCTTAGTGTTTTAGGATTTGGAACAGTTCAAGTAGATAATGGTCATTTCAATGACGTATTATGTGTTCCAAGTCTTTCTTGTATCCTTCTATCAGTATATCAAATCACTCATTCAGGTGAAGGTAAAACCGTAGAGTTTTCACCTCACAAAGTTGTAATCAAGGATCTAAAATATCATAAGCATGTTCTTGCAACTGGAATTGTTGATGATATTACTAGGTTGTACAAGTTTGACAACTTTGGCTCATCATCTTTTTCATCAATTTTTGTTGCTCATAGCGATGACTTGAGAAAAATTTGGCATGAGCGGTTTGGTCATCTAGACTAACGCTCATTGCAACAACTATGTAATCAACAAATGGTGACTGGTCTTCCTCCTGTTTCATGCAGAGATGGTGTTTGTGTCGGTTGTGTTCTCGACAAACATCATCAAGACAGTTTTGACAAACGTGCCTCTTGGCATGCCTTGGGCCCTTTGTAGCTTATTCACAGTGATTTGTGTGGTCCACTTTCTTCTCCTTTTTCTGGGTGCAAGTATTTCTTAACTTTCATTGACAATTTTTCCAGACGTACTTGGGTTTACTTCTTAAAACTTAAGAGCGAAGTTTTTGATAAGTTTTTGGCCTACAAGGCCCTTGTAGAAAAGCAATCTGAACATCAAATTCAAAAGTTAAGAACAGATAATGGAGGTGAATATGTGAACAATAATTTTACAAGTTACTCCACTACACGGGGCATCCAAATGCAACATATTGTTCCATATACACCACAACAAAATGGTGTTGCTGAGAGAAAGAACCGCACATTAAAAGAAATGGCTAATTGTATGATCCAATATAAGGGATTAATTCTAAAGTATTGGGCGAAAGCAATCACTTGTGCAAATTACATAGTCAATCGCACTCCCACAAAGGCTCTTAAAAATATAACACCGAAAGAAGCTTGGACTAAAATTAAACCAGATGTAAGTCACTTTCATGTCTTTGCAAGTATAGCATGGGCTTACATTCCTGATGAGAAAAGGAAAGCATTGCAGCCTAAAAGTGAGAAGTGTATATTTGTTGGTTATTCTGAAGATGTCAAAGGTTATAGACTTCTTCAACCACATTGTACTGAAATTATCATTAGAAGAGATGTTAAATTTGATGAAAATCTCTTGGTCTGTGAGCCTAATTCGATAATTGTGCCTTTGTCGGCCTGCGAGCCATCTTCAGCGTTTGTGCCTTCTTTTGTTCCTCTTTTGGTTTCTTCTTCAAATGATGATAGTGAGGATGAAAATCCACCTCTGCCTACTCACCTTCCTCCAGATGAGTCCTTTGAACCTGAAATAACACCAATTCCACTGCTTCCTAGATGGGTCTATTCAATACGAGAAGCAGTTGGTGGTCTTGTCGGTGATCCTTCAGATCAGCAACAAACACGTTTATAGTTCCAATGAGCCTCTTCTCTTTTGGCTCAAGTTTTAGAGACTCATGATCCAGAGACATTTGTAGAAGCTTCAGGTCATCCATATTGGGATACAACAATGAATGAAGAGTATCGTTCTTTAATGGAAAATGATACTTGGGATCTTGTACCTCTTCCAAAAGGAAGAAAACTTGTTAGATGTAAATGGGTCTACAAAAATAAGTATGCATCAGATGGAAGTGTTGAAAGACACAAGGCTCAGTTAGTTGCCAAAGGATTTTCCCAAGTTGAAGGAATTGACTATAATGAAACCTTTGCTCCTATAGCCAAAATGAATTCCATCTGTCTTGTTCTTGCCCTTGTTGCCTCACATAAATGGGAGGTCCATTAGATGGATGTTAAATCCGCCTTCTTGCATGGAGATTTGCAAGAAAAAATATACATGGAACAACCTCATGGCTATGTCCATAATGACTCTATACTTGTTTGTCGCCTTAAGAAATATCTTTATGGTCTTAAGCAAGCTCCCCAATATCGGTATGCCAAAATGGGAAGCTTTCTTATTGACATTGGATTCTCTAGATGCAATTCTAATCCTAATGTCTATACCAAGAAAGTAGGAAGTCGTCTCATAATCCTTGTCCTTTATGTTGATGACCTTATCATTACTAGTAGTGACTCAAAACCTTTAAACCATGTGAAAACCAGCTTTAAGAAGAAATTTGAAATGATAGACTTAGGATTTTTGCACTATTTCCTTGGCCTCCAAGTTTTGCAAACCAATGAAAGAATTTTTCTTTCCCAGTCTAAATATGCTTGTGACCTTATTCGTTGCTTTCACATGGATGATTCTAAACCAACCCCTTCTCCCTTCCAGCCTGGAGTCAAGCTTACTGCCACATGTACTTCTCCTAAATTTGATGCCACCCTGTACCGCTTGTTAGTTGGTAGCCTCTTATACTTGACTCATACATGTCCTGATATTTCCTTTGATGTTGGTCTTGTTGCCCAGTATATGCAAACACCCCATGAAATCCATTGGAAAGCACCTAAAAGGATACTTCGCTATGTTCGTGGTACAATTCAGATTAGGATACATTACTGTTCAGGGGGGACTCCTTTATTGGTTGGTTTCACTAATTCAGATTGGGTCGACGACCCTGATGATTGGAAGTCTACTGCAAGTTATGTTTTTAGCCTTGGTTTAGGACCTGTCACTTGGGCCTGTAAGAAACAACAAGCTATTGCACTTTCTTCAACAAAAGTAGAGTACCGAGCAATGGTAAATGCAAGTCAAGAAGCCTTGTGGCTTCGACAGATCCTTTCAGATTTTGGATTCAAGTAGCAACATCCAACCAGCCTTTGGTTCAACAATCAGAGTGCTATCAAGCTCGCCAAATACCCAGTTCAACATCAGCGCAACAAGCACATCAAGTTACACATGCACTTCATCAGAAATCTCATTCATGATCAAGTTATTGAAGTTCTTTTTTTCCCTACAGCAGATCAAGTTGCAGACATTTTCACAAAGTCTCTTACAAAAGCGAAGTTTTCCAAACTTCGATCTATGTTAGGAGTTCAAGAAGTTTTCATTAAGGAGGAATAGGTTGTAATGCCTCCTTCCTTCTCCTATTGTGTCAGCATTGTAAATCCTTCAATCCTATCCCAAGTTGTTCTTAAGTTGTTCTTAAGAGGGGATGTTAGGATATTTAGACACTTAGGATTTAGTTAAGATCTACTTGGTCTATTGTGTCATTAGGTAAAAGTATGTTTCTTAGTGTGTTTCTTTAGTATGCATTAGTATGCATTTGTAGTTAGGAAATTTGATGGTCACAATATGTTCTCGACATAGAGTGATTTGACGATTCATACTCTCCGTGATATTAACAGCCTTTCATCCGTGGCTTAGCACCTGATTGGTCCATGATATCTATTTAAAGAGCATGGAGGATCATTTGTCGATGATCAATTGTGAGAAAATCTCTTGTAAAATATCTCTGTAATCGTTTTCTTTTGCATTAATAAACTGCTCCAAGTGGCAGTGTTGGTTGGGGCTGTGGATGTTTCCCCATAGGGGTTTTACCATGTGAAAACATTGATGTGTTGATCTTTAATCTGGTTATGTGAAAACATCGAAGGTGTTTGTCCTCTGTTGGAACACCTGTGTTGTCAAACACTTTCCTAGAAGTTTGACTTGGCATAATTTTGTCCCTCCCTCCCGCCTCCATGAGATAGAATTTACGACTTCATGTTAAGCCCTAAATAGTGTTACATTACCCCTTAATTGGGGCATATTACATTAGTAATGTTATTTTATTTATGTCAGCTTGGGTCCATTAGTTGTAATTGTACCTCCTAGTATCCTATATATACCAAGGAGACCTTTTCATTTGGAAATCTATGTGGTGTATAAGGAGGTTTCCCCCTCGAAGAGGCTTATTATCTGAATAAAGACTATCTTGGAACAAATACTATCTTCGGAAGAACAACAAAAATGGGTGACCAAGATATTGGGTTATGATTTTGTAATTGTCTATAAAAAAGGGAAGCAAAATGTTGTGGCAGTTGCACTCCCAAGAAAAGATGAAGATGTTGAGGCCTTTCTCTATGTTATCTTGATCATCCAACCCGATTGGATAACAGAAGCAAGGGATGAATGGAAGAATGATGAAAATGTGTGGACTCTCATTTAAAGGCTGCAGTAGGATTCCAATGCATAAGATACATTTACATGGAAAAATGATTCACTATGGTACAAAGATTGCTTATATTTATGTAAGAACTCCCAACTCAAACAAAAGGTACTATTGGAATTGCATACCTCTCCGGTAGGAGGGCACTCAGGATTCTTGAAAATCTACCATAGGTTCAAGAAGGAATTTTTTGGGATGGCCTTAAAACTGATGTTCAAAGGTTTGTGGCAAAATGTTTGGTTTGCCAACAAAATAAAGTGGAAACAATTAAGACCCCGGGTCTTTTACAACCATTATCCATCCCAAGTCAGTGTTGGGAGGAGGTTTCGATGGATTTCATCATAGGGTTACCAAAGTCTGAATGAAAGAGTGTCATCATGGTGATTGTTGATAGATTGACCAAGTATGCACACTTTTGTGCACTCTCTCATCCATTCAAAGCAAGTGCAGTTGCCATCACATTCATGGAGATAGTTCAAAAGCTACATGGAAGCTCAAAGATTATTGTAAGTGACAGAGATCCCATTTTCACTAGACATTTTTGGACAAAATTATTTTCTTGTTTGGGTACTCAATTGGCTCATAGCTCATCATATCATCCTCAATCTGATGGAAAAACTGAGATAGTGAACAAATGTCTGGAAGGTTACCTTTGTTTCTTTATCTCTGATAAACAAACACAATGGTTCAAATGGTTACACTTCGCAGAATGGTGGTATAACACTTCCTTTCATACTGCAACAAAAATGACACCATTTATGGCACTCTATGGATACCACCCTCCTTCCATCACTTGTTCTCTAAAAGAAAAATCTAAGGTTCAAGCAGTGGAAGATCACATCGAGCATCAACAACAAGTTCTCCAAATATTAAAGGACA
>ML849065.1:0-11304 GCA_009831015.1 Picea engelmannii
GAAAGGTTCATGCTTGAGAGGATTGATGTCCTCAACATCTGAAACAAGTTGGTTCCTGAGAGGATTGGTGTCCTCAATATATGTGATGGGTGGGTTCTTGTCAAGATGAAAAATTATAAATTGTAAGTTGGTGCTTGCAGAAGAACATAAAGAAATATGTTATGTGGTTTTCTCATGCATTGGGTTTACACATAAAAATCCTAGTGTACTATGTTTTCTGTGTTGTTCTGATTTCTGCATGCATTGGTGATTAAGTAAGCACTTCTAAATAACCTTAGATCATTGAAATGAATACATTAAGGAAAATTGATACAATATTGATTCACCCCCACTCTCAGTAATGTTGTGATTTTCAACACATACAATGATGGCTTGGGTATCTGTGAAGTCAATTGTTGGCCAACTATATGCACAAACAACCATGAAAATTCATGGTATGGCTCTTGTAGCAAAGTTATGTCAATTTCTAAAATGTGCCTCAACATATTTTCATATGGTAGAATTTTTTTTCTCAAAATATCTATACCTACATCTTGAGATTCTAGGAACATGTATGCTTCCACAAGCTTGAAAGGTTTATTTGAAGTAGGAAGACAAAGCATTCTGTTGAAGGTCTTAAGAGTAAGCATCACTAGATTCTTTCCTTTTATTATGAGCGTAATCATTCTCCTTCTTCTGTTGAATATTTTAGCACATCAAGATAAAATTTCGTTGCAGTTGAAAACAATACGTACATAGCCAACATTGACAAGCCCTGTGGTCTAGAGTTTGTTTGTTTTCTTCTCTTTGGTGGTCTTGTTCAAGAACAATTTATAGGACATCTACTAGTTGTTAAGCCCTATAAAAGGCCCCATGATATGTATTAAACCCCTTATTATTCCCTAGATATTGAATTATTACATTTCTAGTAGGTTGGCTAGAACCCTTCTTTGCACCCTTTCATTATAATTGTAACCCTTTGTCTCCTATATATATATATCAAGGAGATCTGGTATTAGGATCATCTTATCTCATCTCATATTGTGTTATGAAGTTTATATATTGTAAAGGAGTTTTCCCCCTTGAATTTTACTGAATTTTATTTATTTCTCATCATTTTTAAGGTGTTGGGTCATAACATTTGGTATCAGATCTCAACGTCTTGGGGTTTCACTGCTACATCTGAGACACCATGGAATTTTTTCTATAAATTATTTTCTACAAATATTCAGATGGAACCCCTTGGAGGATATTTAGCATATGGATCAAGGTATGTGGGGTTCAAATTTAATCTCCTCAGGCCTTATACTTTCATAGATATAGCATGTGTAATATAGGGTTCTGGAATCATCCTAAATTCAATCATCGCTGAATTTTCTCTATAAACTTTTTCTATGTTGTTTCAGACCGTAAAACCTGGAGGATATTCATAGAAATTATAAATGTAGTCGTGACAAAAATTTCAGCTTCTGGGTCATCCTAATTTTGTAGATACACCCTGTGTAAGATAGGGTATCTGACTAGTCATATTAACTACTCTCAAACAGGTGTTCCATCTAAAATAGTGATATATTCTTCAGTGAGTATCGAAATTAAGTGAGAATAGTTGTATTGGAAAGTGGACATTATGGTACTTTTGGTGCAAGTTTTAGAATCAAATATCATATATTGTTCTCTTGTCATGATTTACAGGTACGCTCTCCTGGAAGGGAAAAAAATTAGCAAGGTGTGGGGAAGTTACCATAACTTCCACTTGGCACATCAAATTTTGATCAGACCTATGGAATTGCAGAGAGGACATATCAGATAACTATATACAATAAAATTTCAGACCCAAAAGGAACAAAATTTTAGAGATACACCAGAAGAAAGGTCAGCCAAGAAGACATATGCCAAATTAAGGTTTTTAAAGGTACGTAACTTACAATTGGCATAATTATTTTTGGAATATTTGTTTTGGGTGATTGTGATAAATATAGAATAGAGGAGTATTATTATTATTACTCCATATGCATCCCAAAAAGGTGAAAACGCATATTTAGCCTCCAGAATTCGCATCTATGACTCAAGAAGAAAATGAGGACATACATAACAGGTTGTCCAAATTGGAGGAACAAATTAAGAATATGAGTGAAAAGTCTAATAATTGGGTAAAATCACAAAGACAAATTCAAGTAATGGAAGGGAGTTTGGATGGCATGGAAAACAATATGGAAGTTATGAAAAACAAGATGGATGATATCGAAAATAAGATGGAAGAAAATAAGAATGACATAAAAAGAGAAATACAAAATTCCATGAAGGAAATGCAAAAAATGTCTTCCCGGATATCTCAAGCTATAGATGGGAGATTCCCCAAAGGAGACATCAAAATGGAATGTACTCATGAAAATAAGGGTAGTACTCATGTTGAAAAAATTGCCAATAATAATCCATTTAGTGAATCTAACTCTAATTGTGGACTTAATTTTGGTGGGGGTCCTAAATTGAACTTTCCCAAAATTGAATTAAAGAAGTTTGATGGTACAGAGGTATTTACTTGGGTGAACCAATTAGAGCAATATTTTGAACTACATAATATTATGGATGATAAGAAAAGGATTCACATAGAAACCTTGAACTTTGAAATAAAACCATATCAATGGTATCAATGGATAGTGAAAAGGCATCCCCCTTTATATCACTACCCTTGGGGTTTATTTACAAGAGACTTAGAAGCACAATATGGGAAATTTTGGGAACATGACTACTTTAGTCAATTGACAAGAATCAAGAAGTTAGGTGATATTGAAGAATATAATTGATAATTCCTAGTAATGGCCACAGGGGTGGATAAACTAAGTGATGAATACTTGTTGGAAGCTTACATGGGTGGATTAAAAGAAGACATTAAACATGAAATTTTCTTAAGACAACCTACAAGTATTATGGAAGCTATGCAAAATGCTCGGCATATTCATTCCAAAAGGCTACACACAAGTATAGCATTGGAGGAAAAGATAGTTTTGGGGGTCATAAGACAACCATATCTCAACCAACAAGGTTGACACCTCAGTAAATGGATGAAGGAAGAGAAAAAGGACTATGTTTCAATTGTGACAGAAAGTACAGTTAACGGAATAAATGTAGTGAGAAGAAGTTATTCTACATAGATTGTGAAGAGGAAGAATATAGTTTACCTAAACCAACAAGGTTGACACCTCAACAAATGGAGGAAATAGGACAAAAACGAATATGTTTCAATTGTGACAACAAATACAGTAAAGGGCATAAATGTGGTGAAAATAAATTATTCTACATAGACTCTGAAGAGGAAGAAGATTAAGAATTGGAAACATCACAAGACCCAAATCTAGAAGAGACTACTTTAATAATATATTGTCATGCTTTGGTTGGTATAATTACTCCAAAAAACCTCAATATACAAGGATACATCAAAAATAAAAAGGTAATCGTATTGATTGATTAAGGTAGAACCCATAATTTCATCAATTACAAATTAGCAAAAGATCTCAATCGGTTTGTATATCCTGCACCAATGTTTCAAGTAATGATTGCAAATGGAGGTACCATAAATTGTTCAAGGAAATGCCATGGTATTAATCTCAACATGGGGGAGTATTTTATGGATATCCCCATGATTTCCATCCAAATGGGGGGTGTTGATGTTGTATTAGAGGTCCAATGGTTGCAATCACTGGGAATAGTGGCCTTTGATTTTCAAAATATTTTTATGAGATTTTTCTCAAATGGAAAGGAAATTGAGCTTATAAGTATCCAAGGGAAAACCTCTAAAGTGATAATCTATAATTGCATGGAAAAATTAATCAAAAAAGGACACCGAGGTATAATTGCACAATTTTTCCCACTTGATGTTCAAATATCTATAGCCTTGGCTCCACCAAATCTCCAAATAATTATCAACAATAATTCCAATGTATTTGGTGAAATGCCTAAGGGTCTTCCACCTACTCAAGATCATGACCATGATATTCATTTGCAGCCAGGAAGTGTATCGCCTAACATTGGGACTTAGAGGTATCCATATGCACAAAAGAGTGAGGTTGAATGCATGATCCAAGAAATGTTAGAGGTTGGCATCATTCAACATAGCCAAAGTTCTTTCTCTTCATCATTGGTGTTGGTTACAAAAAAATATGGATCATGGAATATGTTTCCATATTATAGACAACTCAACAAAATGATCATAAAAGATAATTTTCTCATCCCTTCCATTGATGAATTACATGGAGAATGTTTTTTACTAAGTAGGATCTTCATTCAGGATATCATCAAATCAGAATGAGACATGAACACATTCCTAAAACAACTTTTAGAATACATGAAGGTCGTTATGAATTTTTTTCTATGCCATTTGAACTGACTAATGCACCTTCAACATTTGAAAGCTTGATGAATTCCATTTTCAAGACCTTCCTTAGAAAATTTGTGTTAATATTTATTGATGGCATACTAATATACAACAAATATTGGGAAGAGAATGTACAACATGTTGACATAGTATTACAACTATTGGAAGAGAAAAAACATTATGAAAATCCTTGTTGGCACAGGGGTAGAACTAGGGTTCAATGGTACAACAGTGCACCAAAAAAACCCTAACTATCGACTCTTTTGGCAACACCTGCGAAGCAAATGAAGTGTCACCCGAGGTAGAGGTAGGGGTGGTTGCAGGACTCAAATGTCTGCAACCTTAGATGGGACATAGATCTGTCATTCTAACACTTAACAAAGAACTCAACAGTTAACATTCATCAATATTCGGTCTCCGTTATAGTGCAGTTAAACCCTAATTACAGAGTATAGTAGTATTCAACCAGATCTAGCATCTGTCAGCACTTAGCATGACGAAACAGATCAGATCTAATAGATTCAAGCACTAAGCATGTGTATATCAGTCGGATCTAACATCCATCCATAATATTAATCACTAATCATCAACAAATCATTCATCTATATTAAATAACTAAGCACGTTAACATATAAACACATCAACACATCACAC
The DNA here is from genome assembly GCA_009831015.1 of Picea engelmannii. NCBI lineage: Eukaryota > Viridiplantae > Streptophyta > Pinopsida > Pinales > Pinaceae > Picea > Picea engelmannii. The sequence continues at coordinate 5,006 of ML849065.1, forward strand.
AATGTAGAGAAACACAACATGTACATGGTTCACCCCCACCCTGGGGCTACATCCACCAACTCTTCTCTTCTTTATTATCTTTTTTCAATGCATAGAGCTAAAATATCCTCTCCACATAGGATAGGATATCTGTGCGCACCTCGCCAGATCCTCCATCCCCAAGTTAGGTCACAACACAAAGCCTTCTTACACAATCTACATAACAACTTCTTACAATCACTTGCACTTAGATTTGCAAGTCTTAACACATTGTATGCACATAGCACTTACAACTCTTGATCACATAGATCCAACTCTATCACTTATCCAAATTCCAATTGCCTTCTCTTACCTTGCCTAGCCTTATATTTATACATTACAAAATAGGCCTAGGAATGGGTGAAACCCATGGGCCGATATTCCCATACCCATTACATAATCCCAAATCCCAAAAAGGGCCCTAAAAGGGGCCTATATCCCACGATCTTCGCTTCATCTTGTGCTCCACCTTCGACAACCTGTTGAAGTCCCAAAATAGGTCAAACATGAACAAGATTCCTCAAAACATGGTCAAGGGCCAACAGGCCCCCAACACTCACTTGTGACTCGTCCCGAGTCACTCTGATATAACTAGTTCTGCTTCAAAATCCTCGAGCTACTTCAACTTATTGTTGTGCCACAACCTCTTGTTCAACGAACTCTTGTATGACTGTTTCATTGATAGTTCCCTCTAGGCATTGTTCAGTTGTAGTGATGAATTTCTCCAGTTCCACTCCTCAGCCTTTGATCTCTGTGAACAATTGGTGAGACTTATCCTATACAAGTTGGAGCCTCTGAGTCACATCCATGACTTTTCTCTGGATAGTGTGGACCTACTGTTGCGCATTGCGTTACTCCTGGGATCGCTTCATTCTTTCCACATCTGACAGGGGCTTCAATTGCACCGATATCATTTATTCTTGATACTTCACCTCTTGGAGCTGTGACTCCAGTTCCTTTAGTTATGGATTCTCAGTGAATTTCTCATAGGTTTGGGCACTGCGATCAATGAGTTTCTTACATTCCATGGAAAGAGACTTTATTTTCTCAATTTCACCTCGAGGAGTTTCTTCTCTTTGATCCCTCACATCCTACATGGTGTTGGGCATTGTGCGGAGCTCTAAGTCTATTATTCATTGCTATAGTTGGTGGATAGCTTATGCGAGCTACTCTACTTGATGCATGACTCGATATTTTGTCTGTGGCTCTAAGCCTGTCACAGAGCGGAGTGCTCTATTGACTGCTTCCTTCACTTTGAATTTCTCTGCGAGCAATTCTTCTTTTTCTTATTGCATTTGTGCTTTCTCTTCTTCAAACTTTGCTTGGAGAGGAACCTTCTCCTACTCTGCAACTCTGCATTGTTCTATGAGTACGCCTTGGACTTGCTTCAAGTCCTGGGTGGCTTGTTTTGTTTCTTCTTGAGCGCGATGAAGGAGAGCTTCGACCACATAAGCTAATCGATGGAGTTGGGCTGGCTCATCTCCCAACTCTAGTTCTCCTGATGGAAAGGGCACAATGGAGACTACGCGGCTAGACTGAAGAACCTGTTGTACCCCTCAGAGTTTAACCTCAATTCAATCATACATTTTCTCCTTCTTAGCTTCTTGTTTCTCCATGATTTTGAGTGAAGCATCATTGAGAGCTACGATGATGAAGTCAAAATCATCAGCAATATGTACAATCTTCATCTTGGTCACGATGGCTTTTGATTTATCCTAGGAAGAAGGTTTCGGGGGAGAAACCTTCCTCTTCTTTAGGGGATCAACCTCATCTCTGGGTGGTGTTACTTCACCTGGATTCTATTCGGATCCTTTGCCATTTAGTTCTTCTACTTCGTCATCATCCCCTCGGTCAAGTGATACTGAAGCAGTCTTTCCTGAAGCACTACTTAATTATTGGACCTCTTTGGTCTTCTTCGTTCTGCTAGGTCTGGGTGTATCATGTTCTTTATGCATGGTCTTTGCGCTGTCAGGGTCAGACATCTTTGGAGGGTCTGCGGGAAGAAAGAGGTCTGCAGACCAATCCTTGGTGATCTCCTCAAGGTCCTCTTCCTTGAGTTTGTAGTACGACTAAAGTTGCTCCTTATGTTCATCGGCTCGCTCTATTATGTAGATGAAGTGCCAATCTGCACAAAACTTCATCAGGGGTCGGAATGTTTAGAGTCATGCGAGGTACAACTTTGATGGCTCTCTTTAGCTACAAGTAATAGGTATGAAAAACAGCGTTCGACTACCACTGTTTGTCCATATCACTTGAGTACCAGAGGGTAGTGAACTTCGCAGCAAGTGGCTCAAATGGTTCAATATCCGGGAAGGTCGCACCTTCCGACATCTTGCAGGAAACAAAGGTGATGAGGATCAAGATCCAGCTAAAGTGAAACTCGTAGCCCTGATGATGTGCTTCACGACAGTCTAGTTCCAGTTGATTAACTAGTTACTTTGCCCAGTTCATCTCCAATCCTTCCACGCACTTCTCTGCAAGGTCAATGACAAAGCCTGTGATCTGCGTAGGTTTTTTCTTCCTTACTAAACTTCTGGCTATGAGCTGGTAGGATAGGCACACTTTGCCATTCTGGATGGAGGCTACCTTGTAGCCTCGTGTTCCCTTTTGAACATCATCGTATGTATCCTTGATCTGTGGATTTTCCTAGATAGAACTCTTGTGGGTCAGGTCCTTGCATACTTAATCCCATGATCCTATGGATCAATGTCAGATCGACTGTAATACGACGGTCTAGACATAAGTAACCACCATGGTAACATGAGAGTAATAGCTTGACACAGACGTTCACTTCCTGGTGCCTTCCAAAGCGTGGTATCTTCATTACGTTTAACAGGGTGGACTACGCGAGGCTCATCGTCCATAGATGGGGGATTATCTTTGAGGTCTTCCCCTTCATCTTGGTCAGGTATTTATACGGGGCGATCATACTGTAGTTCTTGCAATCTCCGAGGTTGAAGTCATTGAACTTCAATGTTGTGATATTGTCCTATTGTACTCTCACTGCGCGTATCCCCTTCGGGAGGTACATAGTAATCATGGATTACTCTAAATCTATTGGCACACTATCTCGACTCATTGCGTCGGCCAGAGGTGGGATGTAATCGGGCAATATGGACAGGATCAACTTCTCATTTTCTACGTCATCTTTGTGTTTGGTTCTCTTTTATGCTGATGGTTGGGATGATCTGGCTCCACGAGTAGTCGATGGAGAGGATTGAAATCCTCTCATATATGACGCTTGAATACTTGCAAACTTTCTCTTTCAGACATTACTCTTTCATTCATTAGTTTAATGAGAACTTCTTCGAAAATTTTCTCTATAGTGCTAAGCTCGTTCGACATGCACGCTCGTGGTTGAATATCTCGGGTTCGAAGAGTAACTAGTCAATGAAACGGGATGAATGGAAATAGAGCAATGATCATTGTGTGATATCAACTATCCCGCGGGCTCAGATTCACAACAAAAGTGTTCTCATTGCTTGGTGCGATGGGATAAATAGATAACTTGGCAATGAATCTCTTGCAATGGGCAAGAAGCATTCATTAACTTAGTTATGTCCATTATGGCATGGTCCCAACGGTCTGGTGGTGAAATTTATGCTCATAAATGTCTTTCTACCTGTTGGCGTCAGAAGTCGCTCTTGGATTGCTTGCAGGAGCAGAGCCTGACACCCATCAGTTTAATGTCACGATTTGTTTAAAGGGGGTGATCAAATGGAAGCAAACTCGGAACAGTCGTCTCAACTCAGAAACTATGCCAGGCATGCACAGGTGAGTGAGGTCTTAGATAAACTTCAAACAGTGAGTTGTAGTAAGGGTGAGTAGGGGGAAGACTTGCATGAGAAAAGTGCGAAGGTCTATCATAAACGTCAGGTTTGTAACAGACTGAAGGAGAAAGCATTCGAACGCAAGATCCTCTTACATTCAAACACAAAACACCAGAGAATACAATAATGCCACAACAAATCCTTTATCATAACATCACTGCAACAATCCACACGAATCATTCGATCATGAACTCTCTGGTATGAGACAAAAACATAGATGGAAAAAGGAGAACTGTTTGTCATAAAACAAGAAATATCAAACACAAATACACAACCCAGAGAACCAGGATGTTTGATGAAACTTTATAGTCGGGAGCTTAGCTCTACCATCGATAGATACAAAAATGGAGAAAATGCCTTCATATACTCAGAACAACAACAATAGCGAAATCAAGACACTGCATTGAAGGCTTTGCGTCTGCATGGCTTTCTGACAGTCAACCTCTGAGAGATCGTGCAACTTATGTCAGATGCAATCTAACCCTTTGACAGTTCCAATGGTGAATCGACATGCCTTTAATTCATTGTCGATCTTTCCCATTATGGCAGAGGCAATGTCTAACCACCACCAACCGCTTCAATAACTATTTCATCGGGATTGAGGATGGCTTGTCCAACTCGGCACCTTCGGGACGTGGAGGGCCTCCCGCGCTGCCACCTGGAATAACTGACTGGCTTGGCGAATGAGTGTGGAGGCCAGCGCGAAGGATGGGGCGCGTGACAGGAGTGGTGGCACCGGATCATGAGGGCGTGAAGGAAGTGGTGAGGTGTGAGAAGGGCAACAGAGGAGGGCACATGGCGGAAGACAACAGGTGGAAGGGGGGGAAGACAAGAGATAATGGACTTGCTCTTTGGTGAGAGGATGACATGGAAAGGAGCGGGACACCTGGCAAGCAACGAGTGGATGATGAGAAGGAAGGAGGACCACGCGGACCAAAGAGGGGAGGTGGATGGATGATACGGGGCAGCAGGAGAAAGGTGGTTCTGGAAGATGACATGATGGGAGAATGGCCCACGCAGGCTAAACACAGAGCAACTGAGAATGATGGGATAGTGCGAGTGCCGTTGATCCGGGCGCGTTGATCTTGACCGTCGGAGAGGTGCGCCCTGGATTCCGTACCCCCCCCCCCCACTTAAAGATAGAAAGGCGCGGGGGGTCCGGAATCCCATCTGCGTCGTTGATCCGGGCGCTGTGATCCTTGCCGTCCAGACTTGGTTTTAATTTAATCATGGGCGCATTAGCACCCCGAACTTAGGACAAGTGGGTTTTAACCCATTCTTTTGCATTCTAACCCCCTTACAAGAAATATCGCTAACACTACCCATTCGGGCCTTTGGTCTAACAATTATACTGTTTCCAATGACTATATTGTATCGCCATGGTGAAGTGCCATGTGACGCAGTTCTGATATCCTGATGAAGTTCGAATTTTCCAAATTTTCCTTCTACGATGTTCCCTCTGGAACCTCCTGTAACTTTTCAATCTTAGATTTCTTCTTACTTAGTTTTCTAGCCTTCTTTCTAGTGAGCTTTATCTCAGTATTCCTTTTTCCATTCTAATTCTTATCTTCTTTCAACAAAATAACTTCGCACTGCTAATATTATTGCCTAGAAATTAGTGGCAATACTTCATCTCTATCTGGAATAGGTACTTCAGTCTTCTGCGAATATTCTAGTGTTCTTCCTAGTTCGACATCCAAGTCTCTGGTCTTTAATAGATTTTCTCAGTTATCCTGTTCTTCAATCAAGTGTGTGATCCTCCTAGTCATGAAATCTTTTAACTCTTTCTTCTGTTGCTCTAAGATTTCTTCTTCTTTTCTTCTGGCATGTTCTCCTTCAATACAATTTTTTCCTAGTAACATAACAAATGGAGCATTGTTCTCAATAAATTTAACAACTTCAAATTCTTCCTCTGTCGAAGTTCCATTGGAATTCATAGATATCTGGGTGAGATTTCCACATAGGTTTATACACTTTCCTCTAAATAAACATATTCCTCCCAATGAAGGAATCATAGCAGGATTTCCTAGAATTTACCAAGTTCTTTCTGTCATAATATTCACCTGTGTTTCCTCATCTAGAACATAGTTAATAGATATTATTTTTGGGATTAACTGCATAGTGTAAGTCATTAATCTATGACCCATATTCATGAGTATTAGTCTCAACTGACCAATAATTCTCATGATTTGAATAGTCCACTTAGCACTCATTGCATCGGGTGATGCTCATAGGGGTGAAGAAATGGGATTGAAGCCAACGAAATGAATCGCATAGCATCAATCATCACTTCCGGGGCTTGCACCCAGTAACCAGGACTTCCCAGGTGGTCACCCATCCCAAGACGCCTCTAGCTCAAGCGCGCTTAACTGTGGAGTTTTCCCCACAATCAAGCCCACTTAGCTTGCTACCCCATTTGCAAAACCTTAGCAAGTATTGTGCCTTATGAAC
>ML849065.1:11404-31442 GCA_009831015.1 Picea engelmannii
CAGAAATTGATCAAACAATGTAGAGGTCTATCATAGGAAACTTACTCTATATCACAACTTCAAGGCCCAACATCATACAAGCAATTGGTTTGGTAGGTAGATTTAAAGAAAATCCTAAGGAAACTCATTTTCTTGCAGTTAAAATAATATTTAGATACTTGCAAGGAACTGTTAATTATGGTTTGCGGTATCCAAAATACACAAACCCCATTCTTAGAGATTATATAGATGAAAACTGGGTAGGAAGTATTGATGATAGAAAAACCACTAGTGGAGGCACATTCTTCCTTGGAAGTTGTTTAGTGTCCTAGCTCAGCAAGAAACAAACTTCCATTTCTCACTCTACATCTAAAGCCAATATATAGTTGCAACATCCTTCTATACTCAAGTGTTGTGGATTAAATAAAATCTTAAGGATATTCAATTTCCCTATAACCAACATGTCTCCATCATGTGTGACAATGCAAGTGTTATTAATCTCTCTAAAAACCTTGTTCAACACTCTAAGACTAAGCACATACCAATCAAATATCATTTTCTCATAGAACAGGTTCAGGCTCAGGTGGTCAAATTAGACTATGTTCCTTTGAATATACTTTTACCAAGCCATTACCAAGAGAACCCTTTGAATATCTCAAACAAAATTTGGGTGTGATATCGTCTTAATTTATTCAGTAGAGAACATAGTTCACTATTTCACAAGGTGCCCCATTTGTTGCTATATCAGGTCCAAGTGACGTTGTTTTTAATATCTACATTAATTATAAAAATATGTTTTCTCATGCACAAAGTCTAATTTTTCAATGGCGCTCGATAATATTTTGTTTAAGGGTGGTTTTGTGTGCACAAAGTGACTAGGTGGGGAGAATATCCAAAGTCTCTCTTTGTCATTTCTATCAAAGGGGGAGAATAACCAAACTTGGATGTTGATGCACATAGAAAGGGGGAGAAACTTAGAAACATTGAAAGTGGGAGTATCTTAGCGTATTGATTTGGCAGTTGTGCACATGGGGGAGTAGCTTAGCATATTGATTTCAAAATTGTGCACATTGAAAGGGGGATTAGTTTAGGCACATTGGAAGGGGAAGCAACTTAGCATATTGTTTTGGTAGTCACCTTTCATAACATAGAAGAAGGCTCTTTTGGTTTCCATCAATGACAAAGGGGGCGGTTTTTGCACATATGTCATCATTGATGTCAAAATGATCATGGATATTATTAGTTCTAGTGAAATGAAAGACAAATATGGTGCACAAATAGAGAAAGTTGTGAAATAATGAAAACTAATGTGTGCAGTAGGATCAAAGGATCAATGATGCATCAGAAGTGAAACATGACAAATTAGACTGCGATAGATTTCCCTATCCATGATTGTGAAATGGATTAGTGGATGTTGGACGTGGTCAGTTATAGCGCAATAACAGACAAGGATGAAAACAAAAGTTTGCACAATTATAGATAAGGATGAAAACATAAGTGCACAGAAGGATCAAAGGATCAATGACACATCAAAAGTGAAGTACGACGAAGGATAGTGTGACAGACTTCCCTATCCACTATTGTGAAATGGATCGACGAATGTTGGTGTTGTAATGCAATGAAGAACATGCAATGATTGCAGGGTTCCTTGATATAGTGCGACTAACACCAAAGTGAAGTGTGACGGCATGAGGTCAGTGAAACAAGCGATGGAGTAGACTATGATGGAACGAGTGGATTTTTAGTAGTCAAATAAGCAAGTCACCACGGTGCATTCAATTTCTCGTGAGGATACTGGGTGAGTGTGTTGTAGAGAAAATGCAAAAGGTTGAAGAATTGAATTCTTGAGATCCTATTTTATCTATTCAATATGTGTTCAGTAAACCAGAATGTGAGTTGTTGTGACAATGAACATTTTGATAAAATAAGGAAGACTTGGCCAGTTTGATTTAGTCAAAGAATGTTCAACCACAATTGAACAAGAAATATTCTTAATTTAGAAAGAAGTTTGTCCACATATAACTAAATGGACTTTGATCTAGTCAAGACATGCCCACAATGTAACTGTTGTGAGTCCACAAACTTAATTTAGAAATAAGTGTGTCAACATATAACTAATCGGACCTTGATCGCATCAAGGTTTGTCCATAATGTAACTATTATAAGTCCACATATAGTTAGTTGAACTGTGGAAAATGTGTTATAAATAGAGATGTGGTTTGATCATGTAAAATGTATGAAAATAGAGGGTCGAGGTCTTGTACCAGTTGAAAGGAGTAGAACCTGAGAGATATCATATTGTCATGGGTTATATGTGATAGGTTTGTGCCTGAGAGGATTGGTGTTCTCATTATCTGCGAAAGGTTCATGCTTGAGAGGATTGATGTCCTCAACATCTGAAACAAGTTGGTTCCTGAGAGGATTGGTGTCCTCAATATATGTGATGGGTGGGTTCTTGTCAAGATGAAAAATTATAAATTGTAAGTTGGTGCTTGCAGAAGAACATAAAGAAATATGTTATGTGGTTTTCTCATGCATTGGGTTTACACATAAAAATCCTAGTGTACTATGTTTTCTGTGTTGTTCTGATTTCTGCATGCATTGGTGATTAAGTAAGCACTTCTAAATAACCTTAGATCATTGAAATGAATACATTAAGGAAAATTGATACAATATTGATTCACCCCCACTCTCAGTAATGTTGTGATTTTCAACACATACAATGATGGCTTGGGTATCTGTGAAGTCAATTGTTGGCCAACTATATGCACAAACAACCATGAAAATTCATGGTATGGCTCTTGTAGCAAAGTTATGTCAATTTCTAAAATGTGCCTCAACATATTTTCATATGGTAGAATTTTTTTTCTCAAAATATCTATACCTACATCTTGAGATTCTAGGAACATGTATGCTTCCACAAGCTTGAAAGGTTTATTTGAAGTAGGAAGACAAAGCATTCTGTTGAAGGTCTTAAGAGTAAGCATCACTAGATTCTTTCCTTTTATTATGAGCGTAATCATTCTCCTTCTTCTGTTGAATATTTTAGCACATCAAGATAAAATTTCGTTGCAGTTGAAAACAATACGTACATAGCCAACATTGACAAGCCCTGTGGTCTAGAGTTTGTTTGTTTTCTTCTCTTTGGTGGTCTTGTTCAAGAACAATTTATAGGACATCTACTAGTTGTTAAGCCCTATAAAAGGCCCCATGATATGTATTAAACCCCTTATTATTCCCTAGATATTGAATTATTACATTTCTAGTAGGTTGGCTAGAACCCTTCTTTGCACCCTTTCATTATAATTGTAACCCTTTGTCTCCTATATATATATATCAAGGAGATCTGGTATTAGGATCATCTTATCTCATCTCATATTGTGTTATGAAGTTTATATATTGTAAAGGAGTTTTCCCCCTTGAATTTTACTGAATTTTATTTATTTCTCATCATTTTTAAGGTGTTGGGTCATAACATTTGGTATCAGATCTCAACGTCTTGGGGTTTCACTGCTACATCTGAGACACCATGGAATTTTTTCTATAAATTATTTTCTACAAATATTCAGATGGAACCCCTTGGAGGATATTTAGCATATGGATCAAGGTATGTGGGGTTCAAATTTAATCTCCTCAGGCCTTATACTTTCATAGATATAGCATGTGTAATATAGGGTTCTGGAATCATCCTAAATTCAATCATCGCTGAATTTTCTCTATAAACTTTTTCTATGTTGTTTCAGACCGTAAAACCTGGAGGATATTCATAGAAATTATAAATGTAGTCGTGACAAAAATTTCAGCTTCTGGGTCATCCTAATTTTGTAGATACACCCTGTGTAAGATAGGGTATCTGACTAGTCATATTAACTACTCTCAAACAGGTGTTCCATCTAAAATAGTGATATATTCTTCAGTGAGTATCGAAATTAAGTGAGAATAGTTGTATTGGAAAGTGGACATTATGGTACTTTTGGTGCAAGTTTTAGAATCAAATATCATATATTGTTCTCTTGTCATGATTTACAGGTACGCTCTCCTGGAAGGGAAAAAAATTAGCAAGGTGTGGGGAAGTTACCATAACTTCCACTTGGCACATCAAATTTTGATCAGACCTATGGAATTGCAGAGAGGACATATCAGATAACTATATACAATAAAATTTCAGACCCAAAAGGAACAAAATTTTAGAGATACACCAGAAGAAAGGTCAGCCAAGAAGACATATGCCAAATTAAGGTTTTTAAAGGTACGTAACTTACAATTGGCATAATTATTTTTGGAATATTTGTTTTGGGTGATTGTGATAAATATAGAATAGAGGAGTATTATTATTATTACTCCATATGCATCCCAAAAAGGTGAAAACGCATATTTAGCCTCCAGAATTCGCATCTATGACTCAAGAAGAAAATGAGGACATACATAACAGGTTGTCCAAATTGGAGGAACAAATTAAGAATATGAGTGAAAAGTCTAATAATTGGGTAAAATCACAAAGACAAATTCAAGTAATGGAAGGGAGTTTGGATGGCATGGAAAACAATATGGAAGTTATGAAAAACAAGATGGATGATATCGAAAATAAGATGGAAGAAAATAAGAATGACATAAAAAGAGAAATACAAAATTCCATGAAGGAAATGCAAAAAATGTCTTCCCGGATATCTCAAGCTATAGATGGGAGATTCCCCAAAGGAGACATCAAAATGGAATGTACTCATGAAAATAAGGGTAGTACTCATGTTGAAAAAATTGCCAATAATAATCCATTTAGTGAATCTAACTCTAATTGTGGACTTAATTTTGGTGGGGGTCCTAAATTGAACTTTCCCAAAATTGAATTAAAGAAGTTTGATGGTACAGAGGTATTTACTTGGGTGAACCAATTAGAGCAATATTTTGAACTACATAATATTATGGATGATAAGAAAAGGATTCACATAGAAACCTTGAACTTTGAAATAAAACCATATCAATGGTATCAATGGATAGTGAAAAGGCATCCCCCTTTATATCACTACCCTTGGGGTTTATTTACAAGAGACTTAGAAGCACAATATGGGAAATTTTGGGAACATGACTACTTTAGTCAATTGACAAGAATCAAGAAGTTAGGTGATATTGAAGAATATAATTGATAATTCCTAGTAATGGCCACAGGGGTGGATAAACTAAGTGATGAATACTTGTTGGAAGCTTACATGGGTGGATTAAAAGAAGACATTAAACATGAAATTTTCTTAAGACAACCTACAAGTATTATGGAAGCTATGCAAAATGCTCGGCATATTCATTCCAAAAGGCTACACACAAGTATAGCATTGGAGGAAAAGATAGTTTTGGGGGTCATAAGACAACCATATCTCAACCAACAAGGTTGACACCTCAGTAAATGGATGAAGGAAGAGAAAAAGGACTATGTTTCAATTGTGACAGAAAGTACAGTTAACGGAATAAATGTAGTGAGAAGAAGTTATTCTACATAGATTGTGAAGAGGAAGAATATAGTTTACCTAAACCAACAAGGTTGACACCTCAACAAATGGAGGAAATAGGACAAAAACGAATATGTTTCAATTGTGACAACAAATACAGTAAAGGGCATAAATGTGGTGAAAATAAATTATTCTACATAGACTCTGAAGAGGAAGAAGATTAAGAATTGGAAACATCACAAGACCCAAATCTAGAAGAGACTACTTTAATAATATATTGTCATGCTTTGGTTGGTATAATTACTCCAAAAAACCTCAATATACAAGGATACATCAAAAATAAAAAGGTAATCGTATTGATTGATTAAGGTAGAACCCATAATTTCATCAATTACAAATTAGCAAAAGATCTCAATCGGTTTGTATATCCTGCACCAATGTTTCAAGTAATGATTGCAAATGGAGGTACCATAAATTGTTCAAGGAAATGCCATGGTATTAATCTCAACATGGGGGAGTATTTTATGGATATCCCCATGATTTCCATCCAAATGGGGGGTGTTGATGTTGTATTAGAGGTCCAATGGTTGCAATCACTGGGAATAGTGGCCTTTGATTTTCAAAATATTTTTATGAGATTTTTCTCAAATGGAAAGGAAATTGAGCTTATAAGTATCCAAGGGAAAACCTCTAAAGTGATAATCTATAATTGCATGGAAAAATTAATCAAAAAAGGACACCGAGGTATAATTGCACAATTTTTCCCACTTGATGTTCAAATATCTATAGCCTTGGCTCCACCAAATCTCCAAATAATTATCAACAATAATTCCAATGTATTTGGTGAAATGCCTAAGGGTCTTCCACCTACTCAAGATCATGACCATGATATTCATTTGCAGCCAGGAAGTGTATCGCCTAACATTGGGACTTAGAGGTATCCATATGCACAAAAGAGTGAGGTTGAATGCATGATCCAAGAAATGTTAGAGGTTGGCATCATTCAACATAGCCAAAGTTCTTTCTCTTCATCATTGGTGTTGGTTACAAAAAAATATGGATCATGGAATATGTTTCCATATTATAGACAACTCAACAAAATGATCATAAAAGATAATTTTCTCATCCCTTCCATTGATGAATTACATGGAGAATGTTTTTTACTAAGTAGGATCTTCATTCAGGATATCATCAAATCAGAATGAGACATGAACACATTCCTAAAACAACTTTTAGAATACATGAAGGTCGTTATGAATTTTTTTCTATGCCATTTGAACTGACTAATGCACCTTCAACATTTGAAAGCTTGATGAATTCCATTTTCAAGACCTTCCTTAGAAAATTTGTGTTAATATTTATTGATGGCATACTAATATACAACAAATATTGGGAAGAGAATGTACAACATGTTGACATAGTATTACAACTATTGGAAGAGAAAAAACATTATGAAAATCCTTGTTGGCACAGGGGTAGAACTAGGGTTCAATGGTACAACAGTGCACCAAAAAAACCCTAACTATCGACTCTTTTGGCAACACCTGCGAAGCAAATGAAGTGTCACCCGAGGTAGAGGTAGGGGTGGTTGCAGGACTCAAATGTCTGCAACCTTAGATGGGACATAGATCTGTCATTCTAACACTTAACAAAGAACTCAACAGTTAACATTCATCAATATTCGGTCTCCGTTATAGTGCAGTTAAACCCTAATTACAGAGTATAGTAGTATTCAACCAGATCTAGCATCTGTCAGCACTTAGCATGACGAAACAGATCAGATCTAATAGATTCAAGCACTAAGCATGTGTATATCAGTCGGATCTAACATCCATCCATAATATTAATCACTAATCATCAACAAATCATTCATCTATATTAAATAACTAAGCACGTTAACATATAAACACATCAACACATCACACAATGTAGAGAAACACAACATGTACATGGTTCACCCCCACCCTGGGGCTACATCCACCAACTCTTCTCTTCTTTATTATCTTTTTTCAATGCATAGAGCTAAAATATCCTCTCCACATAGGATAGGATATCTGTGCGCACCTCGCCAGATCCTCCATCCCCAAGTTAGGTCACAACACAAAGCCTTCTTACACAATCTACATAACAACTTCTTACAATCACTTGCACTTAGATTTGCAAGTCTTAACACATTGTATGCACATAGCACTTACAACTCTTGATCACATAGATCCAACTCTATCACTTATCCAAATTCCAATTGCCTTCTCTTACCTTGCCTAGCCTTATATTTATACATTACAAAATAGGCCTAGGAATGGGTGAAACCCATGGGCCAATATTCCCATACCCATTACATAATCCCAAATCCCAAAAACGGCCCTAAAAGGGGCCTATATCCCACGATATTCGCTTCATATTGTGCTCTGCCTTCAACAACCTGTTGAAGTCCCAAAATAGGTCAAACATGAACAAGATTCCTCAAAACATGGTCAAGGGCCAACAGGCCCCCAACACTCACCTGTGACTCGTCCCGAGTCACTCTGATATAACTAGTTCTGCTTCAAAATCCTCGAGCTACTTCAACTTATTGTTGTGCCACAACCTCTTGTTCAACGAACTCTTGTATGACTATTTCATTGATAGGTCCCTCTAGGCGTTGTTCAGTTGTAGTGATGAATTGCTCCAGTTCCACTCCTCAGCCTTTGATCTATGTGAACAATTGGTAAGACTTATCCTATACAAGTTGGAGCCTCTGAGTCACTTCCATGACTTTGCTCTGGATAGTGTGGACCTACTGTTGCGCAGTGCGTTACTCCTGGGATAGCTTCATTCTTTCCACATCTGACAGGGGCTTCAATTGCACCGGTATCATTTATGCTTGATACTTCACCTCTTGGAGCTGTGACTCCAGTGCCTTTAGTTATGGATTCTCAGTGAATTTCTCATAGGTTTGGGCACTGCGATCAATGAGTTTCTTACATTCCATGGAAAGAGACTTTATTTTCTCAATTGCACCTCAAGGAGTTTCTTCTCTTTGATCCCTCACATCCTACATGGTGTTGGGCACTGTGAGGAGCTCTAAGTCTACTATTCATTGCTATAGTTGGTGGATAGCTTCTGCGAGCTACTCTACTTGATGCATGACTCGATATTTTGTCTGTGGCTCTAAGCCTGTCACAGAGCGGAGTGCTCTATTGACTGCTTCCTTCACTTTGAATTTCTCTGCGAGCAATTGTTCTTCTTCTTGTTGCATTTGTGCTTTCTCTTCTTCAAACTTTTCTTGGAGAGGAACCTTCTCCTACTCTGCAACTTTGCATTGTTCTATGAGTACGCCTTGGACTTGCTTCAAGTCCTGGGTGGCTTGTTTTGTTTCTTCTTGAGCACGATGAAGGCGAGCTTCGACCACATAAGCTAATCGATGGAGTTGGGCTGGCTCATCTCCCAACTCTAGTTCTCCTGATGGAAAGGGCACAGTGGAGACTACGTGGCTAGACTGAAGATCCTGTTGTACCCCTCGGAGTTTAACCTCAATTCAATCGTACATTTTCTCCTTCTTAGCTTCTTGTTTCTCCATGATTTTGAGTGAAGCATCATTGAGAGCTACGATGATGAAGTCAAAATCATCAGCAATATGTACAATCTTCATCTTGGTCACGGTGGCTTTTGATTTATCCTAGGAAGAAGGTTTCGGGGGAGAAACCTTCCTCTTCTTTAGGGGATCAACCTCATCTCTGGGTGGTGTTACTTCGCCTGGATTCTATTCAGCTCCTTTTCCATTTAGTTCTTCTACTTCGTCATCATCCCCTTGGTCAAGTGATACTAAAGAAGTCTTTCCTGAGGCACTACTTAATTATTGGACCTCTTTGGTCTTCTTCGTTCTACTAGGTCTGGGTGTATCATGTTCTTTATGCATGGTCTTTGCGCTATCAGGGTCAGACATATTTGGAGGGTCTGCGGGAAGAAAGAGGTCTGCGGACCAATCCTTGGTGATCTCCTCAAGGTCCTCTTCCTTGAGTTTGTAGTATGACTAAAGTTGCTCCTTATGTTCAACGGCTCGTTCTATTATGTAGATGAAGTGCCAATCTGCACAAAACTTCATCAGGGGTTGGAATGTTTAGAGTCATGCGAGGTACAACTTTGATGGCTCTCTTTAGCTACAAGTAATAGGTATGAAAAACAACGTTCGACTACCACTGTTTGTCCATATCACTCGAGTACCAGAGGGTAGTGAACTTCGCAGCAAGTGGCTCAAATGGTTCAATATCCAGGAAGGTCGCACCTTCCGACATCTTGCAGGAAACAACGGCGATGAGGATCAAGAGCCAGCTAAAGTGAAACTCGTAGCCCTGATGCTGTGCTTCACGACAGTCTAGTTCCAGTTGATTAACTAGGTACTTTGCCCAGTTCATCTGCAAGCCTTCCACGCACTTCTCTGTAAGGTCAATGACAAAGCCTGTGATCCGCGTAGGTTTTTTCTTCCTTACTAAACTTCTGGCTATGAGCTGGTAGGATAGGCACACTTTTCCATTCTGGATGGAAGCTACCTTGTAGCCTCGCGTTCACTTTTGAACATCATTGCATGTATCCTTGATCTTTTATGCTAGTGCGTGATCTATGGCTTTTCCTAGATAGAACTCCTGTGGGTCAGGTCCTTGCATACTTAATCCCATGATCCTATGGATCAATGTCAGATCGACTGTAATACGACGGTCTAGACATAAGTAACCACCATGGTAACATGAGAGTAATAGCTTGACACAGATGTTCACTTCCTGGTGCCTTCCAAAGTGTGGTATCTTCATTACGTTTAACAGGGTGGACTGCGCGAGGTTCATCGTCCATAGATGGGGGATTATCTTTGAGGTCTTCCCCTTCATCCTGGTCAGGTATTTATATGGGGCGAGCATACTGTAGTTCTTGCAATCTCCGAGGTTGAAGTCACTGAACTTCACTGTTGTGATATTGTCCTATTGTACTCTCACTGCGCGTATCCCCTTCAGGAGGTACACAGTAATCATGGATTACTCTAAATCTATTGGCACACTATCTCGACTCATTGCATCGGCCAGAGGTGGGATGTAATCAGGCAATATGGACAGGATCAACTTCTCATTTTCTATGCCATCTTTGTGTTTGGTTCTCTTTTATGCTGATGGTTGGGATGATCCAGCTCCACGAGTAGTCGATGGAGAGGATTGAAATCCTCTCATATATGACGCTTGAATACTTGCAAACTTTTCTCTTTCAGACATTACTCTTTCATTCATTAGTTCAATGAGAACTTCTTTGAAAATTTTCTCTATAGTGATAAGCTCGTTCGACATGCACGCTCGTGGTTGAATATCTCGGGTTTGAAGAGTAACTAGTCAATGAAATGGGATGAATGGAAATAGAGCAATGATCATTGTGTGATATCAACTAGCCTGCGGGCTCAGATTCACAACAAAAGTGTTCTCATTGCTTGGTGCGATGGGATAAATAGATAACTTGGCAATGAATCTCTTGCAATGGGAAATAAGCATTCATTAACTTATTTATGTCCATTATGGCATGGTCCCAACGGTCTGGTGGTGAACTTTATGATCATAAATGTCTTTCTACTTGTTGGCGTCATAAGTCGCTCTTGGATTGCTTGCAGGAGAAGATCCTGACACCCATCAGTTTAATGTCACGATTTGTTTAAAGGGGGTGATCAAATGGAAGCAAACTCGGAACAGTCGTCTCAACTCAGAAACTAGGCCAGGCATGCACGGGTGAGTGAGGTCTTAGATAAAATTCAAACAGTGAGTTGTAGTAAGGGTGAGTAGGGGGAAGACTTGCATGAGAAAAGTGCGAAGGTCTATCATAAACATCAGGTTTTTAACAGACTGAAGGAGAAAGCATTCGAACACAAGATCCTCTTACATTCAAACACAAAAGACCAGAGAATACAATAATGCCACAACACATCCTTTATCATAACATCACTGCAACAATCCACACGAATCATTTGATCATGAACTCTCTGGTATGAGATGAAAACATAGATGGAAAAAGGAGAACTATTTGTCATAAAACAAGAAATCTCAAACACAGATACACAACCCAGAGAACCAGGATGTTTGCTGAAACTTTACAGTCGGGAGCTTAGCTCTACCATCGATAGATACAAAAATGGCAAAAAAGCCTTCATATACTCAGAACAACAACAATAGAGAAATCAAGACACTGCATTGAAGGCTTTTCGTCTGCATAGATTTATGATAATCAACCTCTGAGAGATCATGCAACTTATGTCAGATGCAATCTAACCCTTTGACAGTTCCAATGGTGAATCGACGTGCCTTTAATTCATTTTCGTGCTTTCCCATTATGGCGGAGGCGATGTCTAACCACCACCAACCGCTTCAATAACTACTTCATCGGGATTGAGGATGGCTCGGCCAACTCGGCACCTTCGGGACATGGAGGGCCTCCTGCGCTGCCACCTGGAATAACTGACTGGCTTGGCGAATGAGTGTGGAGGCCAGCGCGAAGGATGGGGCACATGACAGGAGTGGTGGCACCGGATCATGAGGGCGTGAAGGAAGTGGTGAGGTGTGAGAAGGGCGACAGAGGAGGGCACATGGCGGAAGACAACAGGCGGAAGGGGGGGAAGATGAGAGATAATGGACTTTCTCTTTGGTGAGAGGCTGATGTGGAAAGGAGCAGGACACCTGGCAAGCAACGAGTGGATGATGAGAAGGAAGGAGGACCACGCGGACCAAATAGGGGAGGTGGATGGATGATACGGGGCAGCAGGAGAAAGGTGGTTCTGGAAGATGACATGACGGGAGAATGGCCCACGCAGGCTAAACACAGAGCAACTGAGAATGATGGGATAGCGCGAGCGCCGTTGATCTGGGCGCATTGATCTTGACCGTCGGAGAGGTGCGCCCTGGATTCCGGACCCCCCCCCGCTTAAAGATAGAAAGGCGGGGGGGGGTCCGGAATCCCATCTGTGTCGTTGATCCGGGCGCTGTGATCCTTGCCGTCCATACTTGGTTTTAATTTAATCATGGGCGCATTAGCACCCTGAACTTAGGACAAGTGGGTTTTAACCCATTCTTTTGCATTCTAACCCCCTTACAAGAAATATTGCTAACACTACTCATTTGGGCCTTCGGTCTAACAATTATACTGTTTCCAATGACTATATTGTATCTCCATGGTGAAGTGCCATGTGACGCAGTTCTGATATCCCGATGAAGTTCCAATTTTCCAAATTTTCCTTCTACGATGTTCCCTCTGGAACCTCCTGTAACTTTTCAATCTTAGATTTCTTCTTACTTAGTTTTCTAGCCTTCTTTCTAGTGAGATTTATCTCAGTATTCCTTTTTCCATTCTAATTATTATCTTCTTTCAACAGAATAACTTCGCACTGCTAATATTATTGCCTAGAAATTAGTGGCAATACTTCATCTCTATCTGGAATAGGTACTTCAGTCTTCTACGAATATTCTAGTGTTCTTCCTAGTTCGACATCCAAGTCTCTGGTCTTTAATAGATTTTCTCAGTTATCTTGTTCTTCAATCAAGTGTGTGATCCTCCTAGTCATGAA
This sequence comes from Picea engelmannii, assembly GCA_009831015.1. NCBI lineage: Eukaryota > Viridiplantae > Streptophyta > Pinopsida > Pinales > Pinaceae > Picea > Picea engelmannii. The sequence goes on from ML849065.1 coordinate 24,386, forward strand.
ATATTTTAACTCTTTCTTCTATTGCTCTAAGATTTCTTCTTCTTTTCTTCTGGCATGTTCTCCTTCAATACAATTTTTTCCTAGTAACATAACAAATGGAGCATTGTTCTCAATAAATTTAACAACTTCAAATTCTTCCTCTGTCGAAGTTCCATTAGCATTCATAGATATCTGGGTGAGATTTCCACATAGGTTTATACACTTTCCTCTAAATAAACATATTCCTCCCAATGAAGGAATCATAGCAGGCTTTCCTAGAATTTACCAAGTTCTTTCTGTCATAATATTCACCTGTGTTTCCTCATCTAGAACATAGTTAATTTCGATGTCTCCTATTATTACTTCAATGCATTCTTTTTATTTGAAGATCTCTGATAAGTTGATATGTTGATGGTCATTCAGGGTTTCTTTCATCTGTAGAAATAATTTTTCTGGTTATTTTGGGGGTTCTTCCGTAATCTTAGTTGCTTGACCTTTCTCAAGGTCTACTTCTTCCATATTCATCCTTTCAAACTTAGCAATCATTCTAGGGAAATCCAAAACTTCATGGTCCATAGCTTTGCAACAGAGGCAACTAGGTCTTCTACCAGTGCATTCCTTAACCATATGTCCTAGTCTTCTGCAACTGTAACAAAGGGTTAATCCTCTCTTTCTCTTAATTGATCCCCAACCTTTTATGTATTGTGCACTAGGATCATGGTAGATAACCTGCAAAAAATTATTTCTAGGATCCTGCATCCATTTGTTAGTCCAAACATTCTCTCTATGCATAGTTATAACATATCTTTCACTATTCTTATCAGATCTATGCATATCAATTCTTATTTCATCTATCAGTGCCCTAGTTTTCAATATAGGACAAATCTTATAAAACATATATAGATCCATACTTTAGAAAAAAAAAAATCCACTAATCTTTTCTTCACCAGAGCACAAAGATTCCAGATCTAAAACTTTTCAGTATTCTTACCTCTATTAGAGCACAAAGTGTTCAGATCTTACCTCTTTTATTTGGATATTACCCTTCTTAGCACAGAGCTTCAGAGATCAAGTAGAATACTGCAGACTAGAGCGACAAATATATGCACAGAGATTTCACAATTTCAGGTCAAATCTTTGCACAAAGCTTCTTTTTCCACAGTTCCCAATAATCACAGTTTCAGTTCAGATCTTCGTACAAAGCTTCTTTTTGCTCAGTTCCCAGCAATCATAGTTTCAATTCAGATCTTGGCACAAAGATTCTTTTTTCCTCAGTTCCCAGCAATCACAGTTTCAGTCCCAGAAACAGAACCATTTGTTGTCACAAGGGCAGACCCGGGGGTTCAACGCTACAACAATGCACCAACAAAACCCTAACTATCTCCCCTTTCGGCAACACCTGCAAAGCTGATGAAGTCTCACCCGAGGTAGAGGCAGGGGTGGTTGCAGGACTCAAATGTCTGCAACCTTAGCTAGGACACATATATGTGATTCTAACACCTAATAGATCCCTCAACAATTAGCATTCATCGATATTCAGTCTCAGTTACAACGCAGTTAAACCCTAATTACATAGTATTGTAGTATTCAACTAGATCTAACATCTAGCAGCACTTAGCATGATGAAACAGATCAGATCTAGTAGATTCAAGCACTAAGCATATGTATATCAATAATATCTGACATCCATCCATAATATTAAGCATTAAGCATCAACATATCATTCATCTATATTAAAGAACTAAGCATGTTAACATATAAATACATCAACACATCGCACAAAGAAGAGTAACACAACATGTACATGGTTCACCCCCACCCTGGGGCTACGTACACCAGCTCTTCTCTTCTTTATTATATTTGTTCAATGCAAAAATCCACAAGACCCGCTCTGCATAGGACGGGATATTGTGTGCACCTCGCTAGATCCTCCTTCCCTGAGTCAGGTCACAACACAAAGCCTTCTTACACAATCTACACACCAGCTTCTTATAATCACTTGCACTTAGCTTTGCAAGTCTTAACACATAGTATGCACAAAGCACTTACAACTCTTGATCACACAGATCCAACTCTAGCACTTAGCCAACTTGCAACTACCTCCTCTTACATTGCTTTGCCTTCTATTTATACATTACAAAATAGGCCTAGGCATGGGTAAAACCCATGGGTTGACATTCCCATACCCATTACATAATCCCAAATCCCAAAAAGGGGCCGAGATCCCGCGATCTCCGTGTCGTCTTGTGCTCCGCCTTCGACAGCCTGTCGAAGTCCCAAAATAGGTCAAACATGACCAAGAATCCTCAAAACTTGGTCAAGGGCCAACAAGCCTTCCAAGTGTTCCTTTAGGGTTGAAGAAGTGGAATATTTGGGTCATATTGTATCTCATGAACGTGTAAAAGTGGACCCTAACAAAATTAAAGCTATAAAGGAATGGCCAATTCCCAAAACCTTGAAAGAACTTAGAGGATTCTTAGGATTGACATGCTATTAACACAAGTTTGTCAAGAAATATGGTCAAATAGGAGCACCTCTAACAATATTATTAAAAAATGAATCATTTTCTTTGACAAAAGAAGAAACCAAATCTTTTGAAAAAATTAAGGAGGTTATGTGTACAACCCCCATCTTGACTGCACCTGACTTCACAAAAACATTTATTGTGGAGTGTGATGCCTCAGGCCATCGAATTGGTGTAGTTTTAATGTAAGAAGGAAGGCCCCTTTCCTTTGAAAGAAGACAACTTAAAGGAAAAAACTTAGTCAAACCCATTTATGAAAAATAAATGTTGGTAATACTACATGCAGTTCATAAATGACACCCCTACCTAATAAGAAGATGCTTGAAGGTAAAAACATATCATGACAGTTTTAATTACTTTTTGGAGCAATGATTATCTTCAGAAGAGAAACAAAAATAGGTTACAAAGATGTTCAGTTATGACTTTGAAATCATATACAAAAAAAGAAAACATAATGTTGTGGCATATTCCCTTTCCAGGAAAGAAGAAGAAACAAAAGGTTCACTATGTGTTATTTCTATGCTGCAATCGGATTGGGTGGAAGAAGAAAGGATAGAATGGAATCAAGATCAAGAGGTATGAAACATCATTCAAAAACTACATAAATACCCCAGTTCAGTAGAAAATTTTACATGGAAGAATGATTTTCTATGGTATCATGATCACCTATACTTATGTAAGAATTCCCAACTCAATTAGAAAATCCTTCTGGAATTGCACACTTCTCCTATAGGGGGAGATTTAGGATTCTTGAAAACATACGAGAGGGTCAAGAAGGATTTTTTCTAGGAAGGTATTAAAAATGATGTTCAAAGGTTTGTGTTGGAATGTCTAGTCTTCCATCATAATAAGGGAGAGACAATCAAGACTCCAAGTTTCCTACAACCTTTATCTATACTAAGCCAACATTTCGAAGAAGTTGCCATGGATTTTATTATAAGTTTAGAAAAATCAAAAGGAAAAACCATGATCATGGTAGTAGTGGATTAACTAACAAAGTATGCCCATTATTTCTCTCTTTATCATCCTTTTAAATCAAGCACAGTAGAAACAACGTTCATGGAAACAATTCAAAAACTACATGGAGTCCCCAAGATTATTATAAGTGACATAAACCCAATTTTCACTGGAAATTTTTGGACTAAATTATTTTCTTGTTTTGGTACTCAATTTTCATTATAATTGTAACCCTTGGTGTCCTATATATATCAAGGATATCTAGTATTAGGATCATATTATCTCATCTCATATTGTGTTTTGAAGTTTATATATTGTAAAGGAGGTTCCCCCCTCGAGCTGGAATGAATTTGATTGATTTCTTATCATTTTTAAGGCATTGGGTCATAACACTAGTGGAAATTCTTATTCTCTTTATCTAGTGAATTGAAATGATCACCTCAAAATGGAGGGTTTCTCTTTCTATTTCCCATGTGAATGTTTTTTAAATTGACCTCTCATAGGGGAAGATTAGGAATAATAGATTATAGACGCCCATTTGCATTAAAGCTAAGTGCATGATGCATATTTACTAATATGTCCTTTGCACACATATGAAATATTTTTGAAATATTCCTAATCATACTTAGAAACCACTAAGAAGTACATAGAAAATTTGGACATTTACTTTGAATTATCCATGGTTTCCATGGTTTCTTCGTAATTCAGTAAAATCAACTTCTCAAAAAATATTTTGTCTTACTGCAAGCTACATCATTTGCCACAATTGGTGATGGAAATATATTTGATTTGCAAAGGATGTAAATTTTAGAACATATGCATGTGCCATATGAAAATATAAGATAGTAGCAAAATAATTGGTGCAAGGTGAAAAATTGATAAGTAAATAGGCGTTTGGTAGAGAGTTTTTTTGGGATGTGGTTATACCTTGATTTGGTACATGGTCTAGATTTCAGATGTCTACAGATTCAATACATGTTATCAATTTACAGTCCTTGTTACCTGATAGTTCATAGGAAGTTAATTTCAATGTAATATTTTTTAACTTTAGTAACTAATTTTATCTATCGACCCCCTATAGACTATATCTACAATACACATGTTTCTTTAAATGAACTTTGATATACATGAACATTATAAATATCACATTATGAAGGTATAATTTATTTAATGGCCAAGTGCAAGGTCATACTTAGTGACATGCCTTTTTCACATGTGACTTGTCTACCGCTAAGAGAAATGAATAATAGAATGAATTGCACAACTCATAGAAATCCGCAGCATTTACTTTGCACAGTTTCTTAATAGCTTCTGTTTTTTTTCAAATGTGACCAAATATAATTTCCATAAATGACTTGGTTAGTGTGCAAATTAAATTTCTAGTCAGAATCCATGGTGCCAAACTGACATTTGATTCGCATTGTCGTTTAATAGCCTCTACGTTTTTGCAAATCACACCATATAAACCTACAATAAATGACTTGGTTATCGTGCAAATCAAGTTTCATGTCAGAATCCATGGTACATAATGATTGCAAATATGATAGTGTGACTTCCCCAAAGTGGGAGAGAGGTTGTTTCTATCTAACTGTGATTCCTTTGCAAATGCAGGGACATACCTATGCAGAGGTGAGGAATCTATATATGAGCGGGATAAAACAAATTAATGGAGATGTATAGTTATCTTTTATCAAATTAATAATTAAATTTTATTTTTAATATATATATAAATTAGCAATACACATATGCATAATAATATTCTATTATCCATAACATTGGTAACTATTAGACTAAGTGTTACCTTTACATAATAAACTTGTGTGGAAGTATAGAAGCTATATGTATGTAGATAATATGTCTCTACTAAAGATATACAATTAACTTTCTTGGCAGGCACTACTAATTAACTTTTATTATATTAATAAATAATTATTAAACTTTTAATTATTTGTATAGGACTATTTTAAAAAAAATTAAAGATTTGTGCGGACTATATGTCTATGTTGTAGATGTATGTCTCTAGAATATATATATGTTTAAAAATATATGTTTAAGTTAAGCATATGCATAGTTCTCATGTGTAGAATATACATGTAGGTGAAAGGAAAATACATTATCACAGCAAGGGGCTTCGTACAACTTCAAAAAAGGATGAAGTAAAAAGGATTTTGACTAAGGAACTCTAAATAGATATTGGGTTGAAAGAAGAATTTGTCACAATATTTTCATTTAGAATTTTGCACTGTAGTAAGAGGTACATGAGCTATGATCACCAAAAAGATTCCTTTCCTTCAAAAATATCCAAATTAGATACATTTTCACCTGCAATTTTCCACATTTCATGTACGTGCTTAAAATCACCATATCTTTGCAGTGGGTAAATTGATATGTCTAGAAATAGTGCAATCTTCTCATATGTCTCAAGTACTTGCAAGAGTCTAATTTATTTGCAACTTCTTTGGTCACAATGTGTATATGCACATCCAAACATTGTTGAATTATGTATAGCAATACATTCAACTATCTTGCATTTTGCAGATGTGTATCATACCTGCAAACATGAAATTTATTCTATTTTATAGAAATTGTGCAGAGAAATAAGATAAGTAAAATCATTGTGTTCCCACACTTTCACACTCATAATACTTCAGATACTTGCAAAAGGAAATATGTTTGTGATGCAATGAACTCGATGGAAGTTTCATTTTAATTGATTACCTGCATATATACATTTAGGTTTGATCATAATGCCAACTAGAAGAAGCTATTATAGTTGTTGGTTGTTAATAGTTGTGGGAAAGTTGTGAACAAATTGTTGCATATATAGATTTTAATTTAAACTTTTGCAATTTTTTTTAATTTTTTTTTGTTAATTTGTGCGGGACCTGTTGGCTATGCGATTAACCTGTGGCTTGAGAAACCGCGACTCAGGGGCATATAAGCCATCAAAATCACTCGGGGATCTCACCTGACCTGAGCCACACCAACCCTTAACATGGTTGGATTTTTTTGTCCCTGCAGGTTTCGAACCGGTGACTTTAACATCACAGAGTGGATTAACAACACACTCCGTCATCGACTGTCCTACACCTCGGGGACTTAAACTTTTTCAATTTACTAGGTTTCTTGTTTTCTATTTAAATTCTATATGAGTGTGGACATATGTGTTCCACAATAAGGGAAATATATGTTTTAATGCAACAATATAACAATGTGTTTTTTATTGAAGTTTGATTGCATTTGATTCTATATAGGTCAGTTAGAACATTGTTCCTAGTGTTTTTGTATGAGACATTTATCATAGACATAATAGAAATATAAAATAATATTCAGTCAGGATAAGTTGTTCAACTCAATGGAAACCACATGGATCATTGCATGCCACGCTATAGTCGATAAACAAACAACAAAATGCCTAGGTTGAGTTTTATGCAAAACCTTTATCACATGTTCTATTTGTTGGAAGATTGGTTGTTGTCATTGATGTCAACCCTAGTCATGGGTTTTGGATTGCAATATTGATGAAGGTATTTGGACATGAAGGAAAATGCACATGCAGATACAACACCCATGGATGGATAGTATACATCATGTTGT
>ML849066.1:1954-15750 GCA_009831015.1 Picea engelmannii
TATGCTTCAAAACAATTTCAATCATAATCCCTTAGGTCCTAGTTGTCCCCAAACCCCTACACACATTTATTCATAAAGATGTTTGGTCTACAATAAACACTATACAAGTTGCATTAAGAGCATGCACACACTCTTGTGACTTGAAATCCTTGAGGTTGGGTGCTCATCCCTTCCCAACATGAACGATGTGTGTTCCTAGAAGGTAGACACACTTTAGTGTGTGCGCGTTCCTACTAGGTAGTTTTATGTGTCAACTCCTCAACCTAATTTATCTCAAAATCTCGAACAAGCCCAACATTTGCACGCAAAATAGAAAGAACATATAGGTTTTTGGTCTTTTTTTCTTGTTTTTTTAATTCATAAACAATTTTGTGCTATTGCAAGACAATTGTGGGAAGAATTGGAATACAAACTTGTCCAAGTGGAATTGTAATTGTTGGTTTTGTCTTCTTTTTTAATAGCAAGACAAATTTGTCCAATTGGAATTGTTAGTTGTATCTTCTTGTGTTATAGCAAGACAAATTTGTCCATTCCAAATTGGAATTGTTAGTTGCGTCTTCTTGTGTAATACCAAGTCAAATTTGTCTAATTGGAATTGTTAGTTGTGTCTTTTTGTGTAATACCAAGACAAATTTGTCCAATTGGAATTGGAATTGTTAGTTGTGTCTTCTTGAGTAATACCAAGACAAATTTATCCAATTGGAATTGGAATTGTTAGTTGTTTCTTCTTTTGTAATACCAAGACAAATTTGTCCACTTGGAATTGGAATTGTTAGTTGTGTCTTCTTGTTTAATACCAAGATAAATTTGTGGTGGGGTGATTGAAAGCCAATTTTTGTCTTTAAACATGGGGAATCGAAAAAATCAAGATAGAAATTCCTTGATGAAAGAAATACCCATTGAAAATTTAGAAGAAAGAGAAAAGGAAAAGTTACGTATGTCAAATCGTAGGCTTTCAGAAGAGGGATTTCCAATTTCTAGCAGAATAGATGTTGTTTTTGTTTCTCCTCCATCACCACAAGCAAAGCGCGGGAGTTTAGTGGATACCAATCCAATCAGTCTCTCATCAAGAAAAGATGTTGCGAATGAATAAATGATGGAGGATTTGTTTGGAAATGATTATACAATAGATGAAATTAGAGAGGGAATTGGTGTACAACATTATGGTGAAGAAGTTCATGTGGTGCAACCTCTTGTTGGACAGTCAAAAATTTCAGAAACTAGTCATGGGCATGTCCACTCTACTCCTAGAATAGATATTCCAGTGATTGAAGGGGAAAGAATTGCAATGTTTTTAACTCCACATCAGGGAGGTCAAGAGTGCTAGAATAGGGGTTCATCGTCCATACATATATTGAGCAATGTTCAGAAAATATTTCCTAAACGCATTCAGGTGGATGAAAGTGATCTAGCATCACTTGAAGGTAAGTTACCTAATTGTACTATTCGTTATCATTATTATAAAATCATTAAATAATATTTTGAAACAATTCTTATAAAATTATGAATGAGAATTATGCTAATTCCCAACAATATATTTGCATGCTCTTGACTTGAAACTTGTCACCTTAAGAACTAGCTTTGAATCCACTTGGTTATTTGTTCCCAACCTTTAGGAACTTAAGATAAAATTATATCACATGAATTTTGACTTTAGGAATAATATTATAATATAATATTCCCTGGCTTAAGCCTCCTTGACTTGTCCCCTCTTCCTAGACCCTTATCCCCCTTTCCCTCTCGTGGAGTCCTAGTCCCCCATACTCTTTCATCTAACTTGGTCTAGAGAAGTGATGTATTTATTAATAATATAAATGATAACCTATTACAATGATAGACTCGTTGGCCTTTAGCATCTAGGATCTCCAGCTTAATATATATATATATATATACAAAGGCACTCTAGCCTAAAACATGTTGTCTCACAAGCATATAATGCATATGTACATTTACAATTGGGGTTTTTCCTAGGGGTATTAGACTCACTATGGATTTACCTAAGACCTATGGCCTATTAGGCTACTATAGAACATTAACCCCTCTTTTATGCTCTCTAATTACCCACTCCTAGTTGTTATGTTCTATTGTGGAACAAAATACAATAACATAGAATGGAACCCCGTCTCCTCTTAGTGACCCGGTATTTAACATAGCCTGATAGCCATCTAGGGGTAGGTTTTTTACTTCCTCAACCCTCAATTGTGATAAGTTTTTGGACCTTATATAATCTTCTTGAAATTTCTCACATGGATAGCCCCATATGCATGAGTAATGGGGGCTAATGTGGCATTCTCTCATACCATGGTGATCAACACAATAGGTCAACTTAATGCAGGAGGCATAAATGTTGCATACAAACTCTAATTAATGCACAATCTACACTATTGGAAAGGTATTGGAGTGTAGAACACCATCAAGAGGGTGTGTACAAGTTTCAAACATCAAAGCCCTAGAAAAATCCATTTAATACCTCAAAATGGATTCAGAATGTTCAAGACCCAAATTTTCCAAACTCGGATATGCCACTAAAATGACCTTGCAAGTTGATTCCTCCAATTTTTTCCACTTTGAAAGAATTGAGATAGATGATAAATAATTTAATGATCTAATCCATATCACCATATCCCAACTAGGATTTGTATTTGGATGCTTAGAATATCACTTTAGGTCCTAATGCTTATTTTCCTCCCTTGACCATTTATAATGCCCCACAACCCATAATTGGTTCTTGAAACCTTCTAATGGTTTCCATATTGTAAGTCAAAGGAAAAATATCCCATGAAAAGATCATCTATGATGGTTTGAGGACTCACTGATGGATTTTTATCCCTACAAGCTATATTTTGGGCCTAATGAGAAAGTTTCACCACTTGACCTTGGTGCAAGTCTTCAAATCGATAACAACTTCTCCAAAAACCCTAATGGTGATAATATTCCCACTATGTGGTAAATGATACACTTGGGAGGTCTTGTGTGTGGGTTCAAGGTGTTGTTCATGGTTGAATATTTCATGTGAGTTCAAGGTGTTGTTTGTGGCCCTGGATACATGAGTTCAAGGTGTTTTTCATGGCCTTGCCTATGGTTGGAGATGTGAATGGCACTAGGTGGTTTGGATTAGTTGGTATGAGTCCCAAGGTATTTCAAATGATACACGTGATTTTCATTGCATCGAGCATGTCGAGGGGGGGGGGGCTTATTTGAGGTTCGGGGGTGGGACCAAACTTTTTGGGGGGTTCATAGGGGTTCTCTTCACAAGCATGTTGTGTTAGTAATAATGCACAGTCCTTCCAAATAATGTGTGCGCACATTCTTTTTATTTCAATTTTTTTCAGGTGGGAGTGACAATTCTAACATATATGTTTATTGATTCGATTGCCTCAAATTTAGGTTCAGGATGAAAAACCTAGCGGTTTGGGTTGAAAATACATTAAAACCTTGATTTTTTTTAATACCTTTCAATATATTTATTTTTAATATTTTTCTATAAGCTACACAAAATCGTCATTGATGAAACTATAGAGACATATAAAGTAGACTATACAAAATCCAAATACAATTTTTTTCTAAATTAATTGTGTTTACTATTTTTAATTTATTTTTGTCTTGACATAAATCAGAATCCTAAAATACATAGCTCTTTTAATCTTTTCTATATTTTTTCATTAGATTAATCATTTTTAAAATAAGTTATACACTAGGGTGGTAGGAGCGAGTGGGAGTCATATCGATCTCGGAGGAAATTCTTTAGTTTCGTATGTTGGGGCCTTGGAAAGCAAAAAACAATGTCACTAAATCTTATTCCCTCTTTAAAGGACTTTGTTTAGCGACTTGGGAGAGGAATATTATCAATCGCTTAGTGCTTGGGGACTCGATGATGGTCATCTGGGTGATTATTAAGAAGAGATAGGATAGAATCAATGTCTTTAATAGTTTCATTGCTTGTATCCAGTCTCTTATCCACGATTTCGTATGAGTTAGGGTTTATCATATCAAAATGGATTTAAACTCCCTAACCAACCAAATGACCAAGCTAGGAGCTAAACTTGAAGGTGGGCATACTATTGTAAATGGGGTCGGGGGGTATGTGTCTATCCCTTAAGTTTTTTCACCCTCTTTATCCATGTGCATGCATATGAAGTGTCTCATCGATAGGTAAGTCTCGTCACACATATGGTTTTTAATGAACCTCAAGCGAGCATTCACTATGTTTCGTGTATCCTTGACTTCTTATGGGAAATGTTTCCTTCAACAATGGTTTATTTTGCCCTAGTTTTTGGGTGGGGTTCATCTTGTGGATGGTTGTTGGTCTGACTGTGGTGTTCTCTTTAGGGGTCTCCTCCCACTAGTCTATGAAGTATTGTCGATGTCTTTAGTTCATGGTCCCTACCCAATTTTGGTTTCGTCTTTCGCTTTTATCCTCATTCTGCAACATTTTGCTCCAGGTCTTGATAATTCTTTTCTTTTGTTTCACATGGTTTGTTTTCATAGTGTTTCCCCCCTTCCCTCGCGTCTTTCGTTTAGGGTTTTCAACGCTTTGGCTAATGGAGGTTTTTTGGTTTATTTTTTTAGTGAGCAAAGATGGATTCTTGGAATGATTTCAAAAGGATGCTTAGGTGCCATGAAGAAATATCCCAAGCCAACTCCTCAACACTCCAGTCGCTCTCAACCAATTTCTAGGAATTTGAAGAGGCCTTGGCAACTCTGTCGAGGCAAATAGATGAAATGGAAGAAGAAATCTTGTGCATGAATGCTCTGGTCTTTCCTCGACACTCTGCTTCATCTTCAACTAATCATGGTTTTGTCTCCCCTGGTGATGGTAATACAGTCAATGGAAACAAAGATCGTGCTACAACCCCAATGGATATATAGGAAAGGCCCCTTATATTGTCCAGGGCATCAAAAATCCAAGAATTAGCATCCTCTCATCAGTAAATGTTCTTTAATATTTTGTGGCCTCTTGAACACTTTGTCAAATATGTAATACGTTTAGATACTCGAGATTCCAAAATGGAGAAAACACCAAACCTTACTATTTTAGTTATTTTAGTTTTATAAATATGCATAGTCTTCGAGCCTTTTTTCTTTTCCTTGTAAGATTGTTGTTTTCTTTGACACAACCTTTTTAATATAATTATTGTTCATTTTTTATTAAATAAAATAAGTTATATATCACACTAGAACATACTCAGAACTACAATCTAAAAAGGATGTTTGATAATGTTAATACCTTTGTACCCCACTAACGCAAGGCTTTGTAATTTCAAGGATATAATGACTTTCATAATTAAAAAAAAAAAAAAGTAACACTATAAAATTTGAAAAAAATACCCTTCACTAGAAGAATGTGTTCTCTACAATTCTACAAATTTATTTAGGGAAATTTCATTGTTAAGGTACTAACACTTACACTCATAGAAACATATGCATTATATTTTGCTTGAAAAATAACATACCACTATTAGAAAAACTTAAATTTCACATATTTATACTCAAATTATATAAACAAAAACTTTATACCATATTCAAACTAATTGTGAAAGTACCTTGAGTAATCCCTCAAAGTTGTTTTACATGTTTGCATTGCCACTAATACTTCATGAAAGACTATCATTATCTTGCACCCATCCATAGATCCATCTTCACCCTAAATCTTTAGGCATTAAGAGGTTTTCACCTAGGTTCCCCTAGGTTTTTTATCCCTTTGAGTGCTTAATAAATCTCAGGTTAAGATGGATTTATGCTAATCACCCTAATCCTTAAACATTAAGAAGTTTTCACTTATATTTTTTTAATTCCTTTGGATGCTTAATAAATGAGGTGAAAATGAATCTACCTTAGATTCATCTTCAAATTTCTTCTTAATGTGATATCAAATTTCTTAAAGTGAAAATTTTTTGATCAATCAAAAATGGATACAAAGTGGTTTTTGTGGCCCACAAGTTAGTAAATCTCACAACTCATAAATTATGTAGCTATAGATATATAGAAATAAAATTTTAAATATTGTTAAAATATTTATATTTTCATAATAACTATATTTCTATGTAAAACTCTTATCTATATTTGGTATGTATGTACTCTTATTAGTATTAATTTTATTAATTTAATTATTATGTGATTTTTTTTTAGATTAGTTTGTATTATTGTGTATGTGAATTTTTTTTAAGATTAGTTGGTATTATTGTGTGAAGAATCTGGAAAAGATTGTGTACAAGATAATGCACGTATCCTTATCAAATGAGAGTGGGATTGCTTATACCTTCACTGCTTGCGAGATTCGTTGCAAGAAGAAATGTGTATGCCAATCACGAAGGAAAATCCAACAGAATTCAAACCTACATGGTGGCCAACATGTCATATGCATGTAACCTGAATTTTTCTCAATTCTCCGTTGACACTTTGGACAGCACTTTGTATTTTCACGTATCCAATTCTCTGATGAGGCGTCATTAATCAGGTTCTGTGATTCGGCGTTACGAATCTTAGAAAGCCAATTTTTGGCTTTGTCACAATCAATTGGACGATGGGATTTCTCTAGACAGTTCCAGCAATACTTATGCGAGCATTTGCAAATAATCTCCAGGCATCGACCATTCCCTTTCCTACTTGGAAAAACAACCTCCGCAAAGTACTCACAATCGGGAGCTGGACAGCGTTTAACCTTGGTGTTTTGCTCAACGTATGAGCTCGCAAGATATATCTTATACTTGATTATGTCATTTAGTAACAACAGCATTGCACTTGGACAAAGTAATGCAAGGCATCCTTTATGTTTTTCTCTATATCAATATGTTTTTCTCTATATCAATATAGACTCATTTTAACTTCTTGTACTAAAGTTTAAAGGGATCAAATTTTTGGAGATGCAAACCCAATAAATTGGATCTATGATGATAACGGCTTGGATTGGAAAACAACTACAATAGTTAGACTTCAGAAATATTAGGCTTGGGTAGGCACTTTCAGCAAACCCTTCTTCCTTAATCCTTTTTAGAGCAAAAGGTTAAGGCGAAGAATAACCCATCAACTTAATACTAGACTGTAGAATGGACCTCTCAGCTCAATCTTTGCCCAATAATTTCTCTAACACACATGACAAAAGAGATGCCCACAACTACATGACAAAAGAGATGCCCACAACTGAGAGCCTCCATGTTTTCCTTAAGGTATTGAACAGAACATTTTCTACACTTTAAATTAAATTGGCCTTCTCATAACTTGAAGTGATTTCTTCAATCTCTTCCTTTACCAACAACCCCAGAGCCATCCTCACATTCTCCGAACCTCCAAGCCATTTCTCAAACGTCCAGTCTTCAACATCCCACTTGAAGTGGCGCAAAAGAATACTCGCCTCAGCTTGAGAGATATTGACCACCTTGGAAACTTTTTCTTTAGCTTTGTCATGGCGCTCACAGATGTCCTCAAAACTTAAAATTCTATAAATGTTTTCATATTCCAAGCTCGCTGTGTCATATCCAACACCGCGAATGTTATAAGGCGCCACAACCTGGAATTGTGGAGGAGATGAGACCCTGCAATTTCAGGCAGGGATCAAATTAGACCGCATAATTTAGTAATATAATACAATGCAATGGACTACAACGGCCGACTTCAGAAGATTAAACGAAACGTTGTGATGCAACCAAATACACTAGGCATTTGACCTTCCAACTTCCATGGACTCTTCGAATTCTATGCACCAGCAAATTTTATGTTATGTATATATGCGTACTAATTGTTATATGAAAAAAGAGAAGAAAATAGATATTTATAAAAGAAAAATATTGTTTATTTATTTAGACAGCTTTATAGATAGATGTATAAGAACTTTTGAAAAAACATATATTTTTAATCATTAAATTTACTCAAGTTTTATTCTTATAAAACAATTTTATTTGACTTTTTAATTTGCAAACACTTTCAAACTCTACATTTTAAAAGTAATATTTTTGAAAAAATTGTATAGATTTTACTCTTGTTCAAATAGAAGGATTTTGTTACGATTTTGTTTTAATTATTCTTGAAAGACACAAGACTTTAATAAGCCCACTTCTATGCTCAAAAGCATATAGTTATATAGGCTCCCACAAGCTTGAACTTTGAAGCATGAACGACCGATACAAATTGGCTTGACTTACTCCATGGTTTTACAAACTATGTACAAGACCAATACCAGGTCCCAACTAAAACCAGTAAACATCAGTAAACATGGATAATAGTAACCCACGCGAGCTTGGTAATCTTCTTCAAACTTGCTTCCTCATTGTGCTAGGAAACTGCGTTGTAGCGTCTCAATTCCAGTAAAATTTCCAAATGCGTTGTAGCGTCTCAATCCGACTAAAATTTCCAACTCAGCGAAACCTATGAGGGAAAGGAACAAGGCAAGGACGTTCATATTTTATCCAATCATAACGCTGCTCTTTTTTTAACGAGGTATGGAATGACTTCAACATGGAGAGACATAGACATTATTTAAACATTAAATCATAAGATGGACCATTTTGAATGAAGTATGAAAGGACTTTAACTTGGAGAGACATAGACATGTGGACGAATATGGCCCAATGGAATGGAAACGTACAAGACATTTACTAAAACCTATCACCAATAAATAATTTAAGTGGTCAAATTGAAAATTTGTCCATTATATTGATATATAATTTCTTTCATCACAAAAAGAAACATCTCATCTCCACTTAGCTCAGTTAGAATTGTCAATGTGGAAAACACAATTCACATAGCTAATTAACAATCACACACAGATAATAGATATACGTTGGGCTACATCCACCGAGCATAGGCATTAATTGTCTTATTATTCAGATCATGGTTTTTGCCTCTACGGGCTTACATGTATTTATATACATTTACAAGAAACTAAATAATAAATGCAATCCCTATCCATATTCTAACTTGGTCTATTTGGTTGTAACCAATGCAGAATAATAGGCTCCAAATCTGTTCTTCGTAATTGGTTGTCACCAAATCCCAACAATCTCCACCTTGACAACAATTAACCTCATACCTTGCTCCTTCCTTTTGTTCATCACATTTTCTGCAAGCCAAGAGAAGCCAAGGAGCACTGCAGCTTCTCTAATAAAATTGGTTTCATTATCTTTCCTATGTGACTTGCACGAGTTTGGGTTTCCTCAGGGGTCACTCCACCTCCAACATGTCTTCCACAACCGTGTTGTGAGACATATTTAGTGATAGATCTCCTTCTATCCAAGACACCTGTAAAATATACATTATAATTATCACATACTATCTCAATGTAACCATTATAGATGACATTTGTGCTTCTCAAACACTGAAGCACCCATTTCACTGCAACACCTGAATCTGTCACGTATTTGACAACATCATCAGCATGTGAAACATCTGGTCTTAACCATTTCATCACATACAACACACCTCCTACTGAACTTACACGAGACATAACCTTTTCTTCTTTATAGACATGCCCTATGCTTGAAGAAAACTTATAATGGAAAGCAAGAGGGATAAAAATTGGTTTTACAATGTTCATACTGAACTCCAACCACAACTTACCATTACCATCTCTATATACTTTCATGCCCTTAATTTGTTTTGTTGATCCTTGATCCCTCATCTGAATTGTCCTGTCCACCTGAGTCATTTTCTTACTGATTTTATCCATGCTTGGGCTTGCATCGAGTATATCATCAACAAAGAACATCAAGACTGTGAATGTACTATAAACCGTATAGTCATTCCTACCCTTTGAAAAATTCTGATTCTCTATGAAGGATTCAAACCTCTTGTATATTTTCCTCTGTACCAATAGACCATACAATGAATTATCTAGCATGCAAACAAATTTATCGTTGCGATCTTGAATCAACCCTTTTGGTTGTTCCATACATACAATATCTATGTCAATGATGACCTTGTGAGAAGTAGGATCCCACACACAACATCCCTTTATACCATCATCATAACTTCCAGAGATATAAAACAAGCAGGAATTCAGAAACAAAGATTTTAAGTCTGGAACTGATTTACCTCTTACCATTACTTGCAATTATTTCTTGCTCTTATGACCTTGATGCTTCTGTCATAAACAAGAAGATACATCTGTCACTTCAGATGCTACTTCGGTACTACCTTCCAACTTATAAAGGTTATCAACCTTTGTTTCCTTCATCACTACTAAATTACCTTTCGACATTGTGAGAGATCCACCTTGACTTGTATACGTATATCCACAAGAATCCAACACTCCTAATGAAATAAAATTTAATTTAAGCTAAGGTACATATTTAACATCCGTTAATTCCCTAACAATACCATTGAACATCTTGATTCTAATACTGTCAACCCCAACAGTTTTACAGCGAATACCATTTCTCATAAACACTACACCCTCATCAACAGATTGGTAAGAAATGAACCAATTTCTATGTGAGCACATGTGGTGGGAGGCACCAGAATCTAACTGCCATTCTTCTTGATGTTGTAAATGATTAGAAATGGAAAAAACTTGATCAATCATACTTGAATTTGTTACAGCCAAAGTTGCTTCCTTCGTAGAGTTTTCCTCATATTCCTTTCTCTTCCAGCAATATTTCTTGAGATGTCATGGTTTTCCATAGTACTAGCATTTTGCTTTACCCTTTCTGTGTCTAGACTTAGATCAGAAAGAACTTCTCTCATTCTTCTCTGTGGTTCGACCTCTGATCAACATCACCTCTGAAGTTGAGGTTTCTTTACTAGATTTTCTCCTCATCTCCTCAACCAACAAAGCTCCCACAACAGAGTCATGATCTAAAACTTCTGTTGAGATAAAGCTAATAGAGGTGACTATATTATCCCAAGACTCAGGCAATGAACACAATAGTGTAATAGCCTTATACTCATATTCAAATTTAACTTCCATACTAGTCAATTGAACTATAAGAGTATTGATAGTATTTAAATGGTCGGCAACTTTTGTACCTTCTTTCATCTGCAAACTGTACAGTTGTCTCTTCAAGTAGATTCTGCTCGTCAAGGATTTCGTCACATATAGACTTTCCAACTTCGTCCATAAACCGACTGTTGTCTTCTTCGAGACAATATTGAACAACACATCGTCAACCAAACACAGGCGTATGGCACTCAGTGCTCTCGCATCCATCTCATTCTAGTCATCATTTGTTATGGTCACGAGTTGCTTTGATTTTCCCAAAAGCACCTTCACCACGCCTTGTTTCACGAGAAGATCGTGCATCTTGAGCTTCTAGAGGTCAAAGTTGTTTTTACCGCTGAACTTTTCAACTTCAAACTTTGAATTCTGCATCTTAGCCATTAGCACAAGAAATCTCCCAATACCCACTGCTTATAAAAAAAATCCTTTTAAATGTAGAGGAGGGTGAAATCATGGAGGTGGGTAACACTTTCGTGACAATATGATCTCCAAAATTCCAAAAAATGTTTTTTCGGCCGAACTAATATTATTTTTCGACCGAAAGATAATTTTTTCAGCCGAACTACTTTTCGGCCGAAAAGTGAAATGTCAAATCGAACGGTACAGTGACGACACCCTCGATTTGCATGTAAAAAATTAGTCGGATGAATTTTTTCCATCCGGCAATATGTTTTCGGTCGAAAGATATTCCGACCGAAACATTCTTTCAACCGAAAGATTGTTCGACCAAACAATATTTCGGTCGAAAGAATGTTTCGGCCGGAATATCTTTCAGCCGAAATAACATTTATATATCAACCACACATCAGTATTGTAACATTTTTCTAAGCTCTTTTCATTTGTGATAGTTCCTGCGTTTGTGAGCGTTCCTGTGTTTGTGAGTGATTGTGAGCGTTCCTCCGTTTGTGAGCGTTCCTGCGTTTGTGTCCTAAGTGTTGGCACGGGTGTTGGGTTGGCGTAGAGGTCGTGTTGGCGGGCGTGCTTGCAGGCGGTCAGGCTGTTGTGTTGGTGTGCGGTTAGCGGGTCGAGCTTCAGGTAATTTTCACTGTAAATTTTAATTTGTGATTTAAAATTTAATTTTTATTTTTAAATTAAAATTTAGTTTATGTGGCGACCCCTGTGGCCAAGCCGTGGGCACGCCAACGGCTTGGCCAGAGGATTGGGTCCCCGCGGACAAGTCACGGTCCAATGGACTGTGACTTGGCCACGGGGACCCAGCCCTCTGGCTAAGCCATGGGCACGCCAACGGTTTGGCCACGTGCACACGGATTGGCCATAGGGCTGCCCCCCCACGACCAAGTCACAGTCCACTAGACTGTGACTTGGTCGCAGGAGCCCAACCCTATGGCCAAGTTGTTGGCAGGCAGATCCACTACCACGCTCGATTACTTCCACTTTCTGGTTCAATCCTCTATGCTTAACCATTCTGAATTTCTATCCATTTGTTTCGTTCTAGTGACCTCAGAGCGAACCTCGAACAATAATATTAAATGGAGTTTTTATCATGTACTTAATTTATTAGTTTTCATTTATGTTTTATAAGATTTTATGTATATTGGTTGGTTTTAATGAAAGTATTGCTCGTTTTTTTGTTCCCAAAGGTACAATGTTACTTAGTATATGCAAATTCATGATATAATTTTTTTATTAGGTAGTTAATTTTTAACATATACACATTCTGTTATTTAAATTTAAAGGTAGTTTTTTTATTTAACAAATTGTACTTTTTTTTATGACTTTTTGTTGAAAACAATTATATTATTTATTACACCATAGTCATAGTCATTATAAGTGGAAAATAAAGAGAAGTTATAAAATGTTATATAAGTTTTTCTATATTTTATACAAATTAATTAGAATTATAAATCAATAGAGTGTGTCTACATAAACCTTTAGGATATATAAGATAATGAGATTTTAAGCAAATTCAAACTCTAACATAAGTTGTTCTACATGAAAAGAAATTCCAAATATAGAATTGAAGCCTTCATAGAATTCACAATTACAAATGAGATAAAGGATGACAATGATGAAGGAGATATGAGGAATGAACATCTCAAGAAATGTGTCCCAAAGAAATCCATTACTTTAGAAAAATTATCTAAACAATTAAAGTAATTTAATAACTATGGCTATAAAGTAATTACATTTCAAATTAGTAATTTGTTCTTTTTAAAAATTTTAATGTTAATATTCAAATCCCATAAAATATTCCTTAGATGTTTTTATATTCAAATTCGAAATAAATACATAGGAATGTACAATTTGGAGAAATGAAGAGAATGCTAATAAAAATGGTTCCATTAATTCCTAATTATCATAAGTGTGAATATGTACCACATCTATGACCTATGTCTGCATGGAAGACATATGTACCACATCTATTACTTATGTGAACATGTAACAAAAATCAATAGATCATGTTTACAAAAGTCTCTAGGATAATCAAAGGAATGAAATTTCACACAAATTCAAATCCGAGAGTAAATTTTCCTACACAAACAGGAAGCCCAAAAGTAGTGTGGAAGTCTTCATAACACGTGCAACTAGAAGAACCATAAAAGATGGGAATGAAGAATGTATATTCCAAATTTGTAATTTGTTCTTTCGAACTCTAAATATTAATATTCCAAATCTAAACAACATTCCCTCGAAGTCCTTATAGTGGAAATTTAAAAAGGAGTGTATAAAGAAGTACAATAGATTATATGGAAAAAAAAAAATCATTAATTGATTATTATTAAATGTGTAAGCATGTACAATCATTATTACTTGTAAATCCATGCTATATCCATTTACACAAACCTAGTTAGTCTCGATCTAGCAAGAAGTTCATGTACATCAGTAGTAGATATTGCACTTTACA
>ML849068.1:21665-33161 GCA_009831015.1 Picea engelmannii
AAATAATTTAAAAAAAATCATTTGTGGAGTTTCTAGAAGAGGGGGGCGTAACTCCTCTTGGAGGGGGCAAAAAAAGGGTGAAAATGAAAGAATGAAGGGGGATTATGAGAAAAAATGAGTGGGATCACCCTAGGAGGTGATGTGGGGGTTAAAGGGAGTCATAACTTATGAGAGGGAGCCTCAAATAAGTCACAACAACCTCCACCAAGGAAAAACGTCAATCCCCCTAGAGGGGTGTGATTTTTGAGTGTAGAAGGTGGGTAAGCGGTTAGAATAGGTTGGAAAAGGTTGGGAGGGTTATGTTATGCTTAGGGAGGCTCTCTCTAACCTTTATTCCACCATTTCACCTCCTTAAACTCATTATTACAAAATTTTGACATTTCGACAATGTCACTTAGCAATTAAAATTGTTGTTTTAACTGACTGACACTCCGGGTGGACAAATGCATAGCAAAACTTGTCCGGCTGAGCTGAAACTTGGTCCATGGGTGTAGGGGGTGCCTTTCCATTTCTTTTGAGCACAAATACCCCTATTAAAAACCCAAGGACCTAGTTTTTACAATAATTGCTCAAAAACATTTAATTAATTAAATAATTAAAATCCCAACCTTAGGAAAATTAATTAAATTTAATTAATTAAAAAAAACCTATCTAGACTCGACGAAATTTCGCAAAAATTTCTACAATGTCTAACATGGTCATTTACATCATTCCTAAACAATATCTACCAAAGGATGGGACCATTAGAACGTCGTTCACCACTTTGGAGGAATTATTGCAAATATGAGGTAAAAACTCATGGGAAATCAACTAGGCTGAAAAGCCCAGTAGACAACTTAAGGATAAAAAACCCTCAGTGAAAAGAACTCTCCCAATGAAAACATCCCAAGGTACCTGGCCTAACTATGATCCATGCAGACCTATTACATTATTAACCCACGCAGGGGTGCGGAAATTATGTTTACAAAATTTTGTGATGGAGGCATAAGATGTCCAGTAGAACCAAACTGTCTTCAACATACTTGCATCTGATGATGCATATCTTCATGGCACATGGAGTTGACCCCCTAGTTGAATAGGTGGTCAACACAACCTATATGTTCAACATTATATGTTAAGCAAGAGATTCATGGCAGGATCAAGTATCAACTCCTTAGCCAATTATTCCAAACAAATACACATAAATCCTAGGGTCCCCGTCAGCTCTCTACTAGTTAACGTCTGCTAGCATCAGCGTCTGCTAGTAGAGAGCTGATGCTATATGCCCCTACTTAGCAATTAACGTTATATAGAGACTACTAATTAATGGTAAAATCTCACCAAAGAAGAATGGAACCATACATACTAAATAGTTCAGAAATACTTCAAAGCAAGTAAATCTAGCAAATTGAAAGTTTTAGGAAAAATGGAAATTTCTACTTTGGCATCTTACAAAGGTGCAAATCGTGAGGATTAACACTCTTGAAACACTCTCACTGAGTTAAATACTAAGTATAGTATCATATAAATAATTGAAAAGTGGGTATGCCAACGTCTAGCTAAATCTTCATTAAGGGTTATGTCAGATGACCGCATTCATCATGGATTATTTTAGATTACGACATTCCCCAATGGTTATGTCACATTGCAACATTTGTGTTTTCTAGCTTATGTTTAGTTACTACATTGCTCAGTGGTTATGTTGCAATGCAACATTCATTAAGGGTTATGTTGGATTGTGACGTCCTTTAATGGTTTTTTGAGATTGAGACATTCATATTGGCTAACTTTATGTCAAATTGTACATTCATTAATGGTTATGTTGCATTGTGATGTTCATCAAGGGTTGCATTGCATTGAGTTTGGTTGACTTTGGTTGGCCATGTTTGACTATGGTTGATAATAGTTTATTACAGTTAACTATAATAGACCGTGTAAACATGATTTGACAATGGTTGACTAATGCTAATAATCTTTGACTATGGTCAATCATAGTTAACCATAGTCAAATGTGGCCAACCATGTTTAATGATGATCAAACATAATCAACCATGGTCAACCATGGTAAATATTGGTTAACCATATAAGTCAACTACAGATAAACATGGTATCGACACTCATTAAGGGTTATGCCACATTTCCATATACCTCATGGGTTATGTTGGATCACAACAATCCCAAATGGTTGTGTCACATGAGACATTCATATTCACTCACATATGTTGAATTATTACAATCATCAAGGTTTATGTTGCATTGGGTCATTTATAAGACAATAATAGGCTTATAATAAGGTTAATATATGTATTGTAGTGGTGATATTGGTTGTATTATACCAATTTCCTATGTTCATCAATGGTTATGTTGCATTACAATGTTGATCAACTATGATGTCACATTGTGATGTTCATCAAGGGTTTTGTCACATTGCAACATTTATCAAAGGTTATGTTGGATTGCAATGTTCCTCAATGCTTGTGCCAGGTTGCAACATTCATCTTAGCTAAATTTAAGTCAAATTGTTACGTTCCTTAATGGTTATGTTATATTACGACTTTCATAAAGGGTTATATCATATTGTGACACTAAGAGGTCAACCACTTTATCAATGTGCTTAATATATGCATATCGATATTCATTAAGGGTTATGTTGGATTGCGACATTCATCTTCACTAACTTATGTCAAATTACTACATTCCTTAATGGTTATGTTGCATTTTGGCGTTCATCAAGGGCTATGTTGGATTGCAACATTCCTCAATGGTTATGTTAGATTGCAAAATTTATCTTGGCTAACTTTATGTCAAATTGTTGTGTTCCTTAATAGTTATGTTGCATTGCAATGTTCATAACAGGTTATGTCACATGGAGTTTGGTTGAATTTGATTGGCTATTGTCAACTATGGATGTCAATAGTTGATTATTGTTAACTTAGTAGACCATGTAAACACAAGTTGACAATGGTTGACTATTGCTAACCATGTTTGACTATGGTTTGACCATTTTTTTATTATGGTTGAGTATGGAAGACCATGATTAAAGACACTAAGAGGTTTACAATATGGTTAATATATCTATTGTTATGTTCCTTGAGGGTTATGTCTCATTGCATTTTGTTGACTTCGATTGGAGATAAATAACTATGGATGATAACAATTTATTATTGTTAACTATAATAAACCATGTCATTATCATTGATTTGAACTTAAGGCCTCCACAGTAAGAATGTTTATCATATGAGTGCTTGACAAATCAAAAGTTTTAGAATGAGTATAACATGTTTCATAAACAACTAACTTGCAGTATACATTTATGATGCTTGATACCACCTAGACTTTTGCTAAATTTTTTGGGTAGATTGATTATTTATTGCCATTTTCACAAAACTAGATGTCAAGAAGTCACGGTTAGTTTGACAGTTTATGGACAGGTCCATACATTATTTAGGGCATGGGCGGCAAGAGCTCTTTCTTCCTTAGCAAGTTGGACGGTGAGAAGTTGACGCTTTGAGTAATGGTCAACTTCTCAAGTTATTCTTCAACGAAGTCATCTGATGTCCATGAGCATCCTTTGTATCATATTCTCTAACCCTTCTACTTTCTACTTTACATTTTCTTTTCTTGTACATAGTTTATTTACTGTTTTTGTATATATACATGTATATTATTCTTGCAACTCATGTTTATTATTGGATTTTATATGGATATGTCAATGATGAGGCGTCGATGATGCAGGTTCTCTGGGACTCTTGTATGGTCTCCTACGACAAAAGAAGATCAACCACACGTCCCCATATGGAGCCAATGTTATACACTGATTTGTACTATCTAGATTTGCAGTTGAGCCGCCAAACACTGAGTTCCCAAGATCGAGCGAGGCTCGCAAGGGTTCAGAGCATATACATCGGGGCGTTGAAGGGAAGGTTTATTTTAAAGCAAGCAAATAAATTGTTGAAAGAGAAATGCAAAAAATAAAATGTTTTCTAATTACTAAATGCTAAATTGAAAGGAAAACCAAGTTAACAATTAAAAAATTACTTTGCCCCAAAAAATTAAGTGTTGTGATTGATTGATTGATTGATTCCCTTAGATTGTGTGTTTGGAAAGTAAAAGAAAGAAACCAATAGAGAAAGAAATCACACAACCACATCATTGATCCACAATCACACCAACATTGACTACTAGATTAGGTTATAAATTATGACCAACATTAGTGTTGTTAGAACAACATTAGAAATAAGTATATTTCAACATCATCATTGTTGTGTTGGTATTCCTACATCATTTCAGAGGCACGAATCAAAAGTTATTCTACTGATGCTCTATAAGGCCATGTGGCAACTTCTTCATGACCTCATTTTTTCTTTATGGATATCAAACTTCCAAGGTCTCCATTTACATGAATGAATTACTTATTCATTTTCTCTCTTTTCTTTCGTTATATCTACAGCTGAGATCCTGCGGAGATTCAAGATGATGGACTGCAAGTCCATGGCGACACCTATGGTTACGAATCTAAACCACTTGAGTGATTCATATTCAAATTTGGTTGATCCCACAATGTACATAGAGTTGATCGGATCCTTGATGTAGTTGTTTAACACCAAGCTGAATGTATTCTTTGCAATGAACACTTTGAGTCGGTACATGGTTGAGCCTAGACATGTACATTGAATAACAACAAAGCATGTATTGAGGTACCTACATGGTACGGTTGGATATGGACTCAAATATGTCTTGAACGATGCAGTAAAATTGCAAGCCTATACAAACTCTGACTGAGCGGGGAGTGCAGTGGACTGGAAAAGTACATCAGGATGTTGCTTCAGTTTGGGATCAAGTATGATCTCATGGTTAAGCAGAAAACAAATGTCAGTGGCACTCAGTACAACAGAGACAGAGCATATAGTAACCAATGTTGCAAGTCGTGAAGCAGTATGGCTTTAAAAGTTGCTCGTAGGGTTATTTGATCTAGAGTTGGAGCCAACCTTGATATATTGTAATAATCAAAGTTATGTGAAGCTTTCAGAGAATCCAGTGTTTCGTGAATATTCAAAGCATATAGAAATCAAATAACATTACATACGAGACATGGTATCTGAGACAACTTGGCGTAATGCAGAATGTCCACCCCCATTGAGAGGGAGGTGTGATGTTTCTCCTCCAACGGGATTTCCCTCTAGCTATGGGTTTCCCAGATCAGTCATGTGAAGTGATTGAGGGAGTAAAATGCAGGCTGGTACAAGTCTTCCATATGCCAAGTGAAGTGGATAGGTGTGAATGGGACTTGTAGCATGGTCTTTCCTACGCCATGTGAAGTGGCTAGGTGTTAATGGGACCATGGCGTAGCCTTAGGTCTATGGTAGTAGTCTTTCCCATACCATTTGAAGTGGATGGGTGTGATTGGGACTACTAGGAGAGGAGAAACATCATAGAGTAGTCATGGAGACTATGGCGGTAGTCTTGTACTACTCGATAACATAGTTGTGGAGACTATGGTGGTAGTCTTGTACTAATGGATAGCATAGTCGTGGAGACTATGGCAATAGTCTTGTACTACTAAGATAGTGTATTCATAGAGACTATTGTGGTAGTCTTGTACTACTTGATGGCGAAGTCGTGAGACTATGGTGGTAGTCTTGGACTACTAGATGGTGTAGTCATGAGACTATGGTGGTAGCCTTGGGGCTACTAGATGCTTGCAACATAGTTGTGAGACTATTGTCGTAGTCTTGGGACTGCTAGAAGAAAACATCTTGGAGGAATACCTCCCTAGCTAAGTGGAAGTGTTGATGTTTGGTAGTAGCGGGAGGTATTCTTTCTTGAACAACCTTTCTTAGAAGAGAAGACGATTCCAAAAGTCAAAGGAAGACCATTGAAAAACTGAGGAACACCTCCGAAAGAGAAGTCATCCCACAGGAAAAGAATAAAGCGGAAATGGAATTTCCAGGAAGAGAAGTCAACCCACAAGAAACGATTAAGGGGAAATAGAATTTCCCATAAGAGAAGTCGACCTCAGCTAAAGTGACTTGAATACTATAAATAAGGTGATGCCTTTTTCATGTTTGTTCACTCTCACTCACTCAACAATCTCACTCAAGAAGAAGGCGCAAGTTTGGGGTTTTCTCGGGATAAATCTTTGTCTCCTTGTGCTTGTTTTTTATGCCACGTATATTTTTAGTATATGGTTGTTCATTGTAAAAGAAGATCTAAATGTTCTGGTAAATCTATTGCCCTGAAAATTTAAAAAAATCTAACATGGTATCAGAGTTGGTTACCTTCATAAAAATTTAACCACTAGAAGGAAGATCGTACTTTGGATTTGTCATAGTACCTTGCTACTACACGGTTTTATTTTGGCAAGCTCATTGAGCATTCTTTCCAAATGCATTGGGAATAGCTACACATTAGAGCAACTCACCTAACCCTAGCGCACATCTTGAAACCCTGGCATTGGCTTTTCAAGGAGGTTGAAATTTTGAGATTTTTTAGGCCCAGGGTTTCTACCGGGGAAAATGATTACCAACATGAGAGTTGAAGATAGGCTGGTTGGACAAGACAACTTCAGATTGTGGAAGCATAAGATACTACTCATTCTAGAAAAGAATGAACTCATAGATCGTGTCATGGGGGATTCACCGGGAAACCGATATGATATCATGTCCATTCATATTAGAGGTGGGAAAATCAATGAAATGGTTAGGCAATATATTAGCTAATATTAAGGGGGGTAGGGTTTATTTTAATAATATAGAGGAATATAGGTATTTGGGGGGAGGGGATGAAATTTGGGGCTGGGAGGGTGGCAGGCACCACGCGCATGCATTCAATGAGGCAAGGGAGCGACAATTGAGGGCAGAAGGGTGGGAAGCGATGTGCGTGTACATTCAATGTGGTTTTCATTGAATGCACGTGCACAACGCCTCCCACACTCCCTTGCCTTATTGAACGCACGCGTGTGGAGCCTTCCACCCTCCCTTGCCTCATTCAATTCACGCACGTCACGCGTTGTGGACATGCATTCAATGAAAACCACATTGAATGTACGTGTGTGTTGCTTCCCACCCTTCCGCCCTCAAATTTCGCTCCCTTGCCTCATTGAATGCACTCGTGTGGAGCCTTCCACCCTCCCTTGCCTCATTGAATGCACGCACGTGGTGCCTCCCACACTCTTGCCCCCCAATTCCGCTCCCTTGCCTCATAGAATCCACACGTGCGATGCCTCCCACCCTTCAGAGCAACTCACCTAACCCTAGCGCACATCTTGAAACCCCGTCGTTGACTTTTCAAGGAGGTTGAAATTTTGAGATTTTTCAGGCCTAGGGTTTCTACCAACGAAAATGATTATCAGTATGAGAGTGTACGATAGGCTGGATGGAGAAGACAACTTCAGATTGTGGAAGCATAGGATACTACTCATTCTAGAAAAGAATTGAGCTCTTGGATCATGTCAAAGGAGCTTCACCAGGAAACCATTCATATTACGGTTGGGAAAATCATTGAAATAGTTAGGCAATATATTGGCTAATATTAAGGGGGGAGGGTTTTTTTTAATAGTATAGAGGAATATAGGTATTTGGGGGGAGTGGGGGTAATTTGGGGGTGGGAGGCGTTGTGCGCGTGCATCCAATGAGGTAACAAAGGGTGGAAGGCGACGCGTGCATGCATTCAGTGAGGCAAGGGAGGGAGGAAGATGTCGTACGCATGCATTAAATTGTGGTTTTATTTAAATGCGCATGCGCGACGCCTCCCACCCTCCCTTGCCTCATTCAATGCACGCGTGAAGGTCCTCCCACCCTCAGTTGCCTCATCCAATGCACGCGTGCGGGTCCAAAAAACAATGAGAAATCTTCTTAATTTTTTGTCAAAACTTTACTATTTAGGAAGATTCTAAATTCTACACATAGATACATTTCCAATGACGCAAATCGTTTGTCAATCGAAGTTTGTATGAGAAAGTTATGCCTCTCGCAAGTTGACCTACAATATTGATCACAATGTTGCAAGTGGATGCCACGTTAGCCTCCATTACTTAGACATGTTGGGCTAGCCACACAGTGGATTTTCTAAGAACATTCTAGAAGGTCCAAAACCTTATCAAAATTGAATGTTGAAAAAGTCAAAATCCTATCGCTAGACGGCTATCAAGCTATGTTAAATACCGGACCGCTAAGAGGAGAAAGGGTTCTATTCTTTTGCATTGTATTCTGTTCTATAGTTGAGCAAAACATTTGAGAATGGTATTATGTAAGAATAACGGAGGATAGATTATGTAGCAGCCATACAGACCACATGTCAAAGGCAATTCCACATAGTACCTCTTTCTTTGTACTTGCATGATTTCTTTACCAAAGAAAAGAGAGCAGAGCAACCTCACCTTCTACCTGGGTTTTCTCTTGTATTGGGTTTCCCAGGTCATATCTTGTGTTTATTTGTGGATGGTGTTAATGTGCTTTATTGTTCTCTATCTTTCTGTGTTTTACCTATTTTATCAATAACTAAATATTCTAAAATCTAAAAGAAATTAACCCTAATTGTAAAGATTTCAGTATTTTTATTAGATCTGTTATGACTAATTGTTCCAGTGGAATATCCATGGAAATTTACAGATCACTATGTGTCCAGGCAGCAAAAGGCATGGGTTAAGTGGTTGCATTTGAGGTAACAATGTTATAATACCACTAATCATATGTCCATTGGCATGACTCCATTCTGAGCAATATATGGCTATGATGCTCCTTCATTTGTTGATTTGGCATTTGGAGATAGCAGGGCTTCCAAAGCCAAGGATTTATGCAGATAGGAACAGGTTGAACGCACTTTTGAGGTGGGGGCATGGTATTTTTGAGATTACAACCATACAAACAATCTTCATTGAAGAAAAGTAGCAGTGAAAAACTTAAACCACACTTTTATGGCCCCTACAGGGTGATACAGAGAGTTGGTGAGGTAGCTTATCAACTTGAGTTGTCAGAAGGAAGTAAGATCCACAATGTGTTTCATATTTCGTGCCTCAAAAAGGCATTGGGACAAAGGTCACGTCTTCAGCAGAGTTACCCCCATTGGATGAGGAGGGGCAGTTAGTGTTGGTTTTTGATGAAGTTTTGGGGGTGATCAGAGATTATCGCATCAAATGGAAAATACCACGTGGGAAGACGACCAGATCTTGCAGCATCTTAACTTGAAGTTGCTTGAGAAAAAACAATCTTGAGAAGGGAGGACTATAATGTCCCTTTCCAAATGATCACTCCAAGAGATTGACATAGATTCTCGTAAGCTATTATGTTAATCTCCTGGAGTGATCATTTGGAAAGGAACTTTACCTACTTCTCAACAAGTGTAGATCTACTAAATCCTTTTCAACACAAATATAAGTGTCAACAACACTATTATGACTTGCATTGCATGATTGTAAAGTTACAACTAAATACACTAAAACCCATGGTGTTGTAGCTTATCGATATAAATTGTTTAGTAGTAGTGTCCAATCCTAACAACCATCCATCCTGATTTATTGTGAGCTCTAGAGTAGATCTTCAAGATCATCTCAACGCGGGAAATCTACAATCAAGCAATACCATGTCTCCAAAAAAAAATCAATCTTAGACGTATCCGCAATGATGATGAAAGCACTCTCTTTGACTTCTCATGAGGCTAGTTATTACAATGTCAAAATTTTAATGCAAACTTATAGTTGTGTTGCCACCACACATGATTGATTGACAACTCCTTTGAGCATGAAAGAACTACGTTTCAACAACATAACCCGTAATTCTTTATCAATATTATATCATTAAATAATCATCACTAGAGTGCATATAAGTAAACAGAGAAACAATCATGGACTCAAAAGTCAGAGAAGGGGAGAGTTCAGATAGGCGACACTCCTTACTACGCCAAGGGACGTTTCAATTGATCTCTTCAGGACTTCTGTCATTGAGACAGCTCTTTCTACCATGCACGGAAAAGATGACAAGCCAGACAAGATAGACCCCTAATAAAACCAAGCCATCTAAGTAGCCACTACACGAATGTTGGCGACCTCGCTCTTATGTCATTAATTCAACAACATTTCAAGAAACAGACTAAACACAACAACGATAAATATAACAAGGGTCAGTCCCATTAGAGCACAACTGGATTCTAACAGATATAACCTCCAAGCATAAATGCTATCTGGATATCATCAGATGTGGGCAGCAGATAAAAATATAAAGAAGTATTAAGATTGAAAATGGCAGAACAGAATGAAGTCTTGAACAAGCCAATGATGTCTTACTGGTACAGTAAGCTCTCCACACTTGGCGCACTTGTCTAAAAGCTTGGAGAAAAGGAATAATCTACTACTACTCAAGATACTCAATAAGAGGCAAATATCAATGGTGTTGTTCATCACACAGGTCGAGTATATGGCTATGAAACAAACATGCTTTACAGCCCCCCGTTTTTGGGGGGTATATTCACGGTTTTGTTGTCAGATTGTGACCGATGGTATTTTAAAATCAACGCTAGATTGGATTTGGATCTTCTGTTTTTATTTTCATGCTAACGGCATGAAAGTTCGAGGCTACCATTACACCAGCACCAAGCCTTATCATAGACAGTTATATTTACGAAACCCGCACCTTAACAGATAGAGCTAGCTAGAATTGACCTTACATCATGCTATGTTACTTTCAGCACCTTTACAATTTTACATTTGGGATGGCAGTCAGTCAAATTATATATGTATGTTACATAATTGATTGAATGGTCATTCACGCTCAGCTAACATGCCTATAAATATTAGATAACCTACCTGCTGGTAGGTGAATATTGTGAAATAATCACACATCACACTATAGCCTGGGTTTGCAAGAGATCACCAATTAAAGTGAATTTTACAAAGTGATGTTAAAGTACAACAAATAGATAAATATATGACATTGAAACGGATCAGAATCTTGCAGTAACTTTAAAGTATCTCATTCCTAAGAGAGGGATGCAAACCACACAGTAAAATTAATGAAGTTACTCTTGGCAGAATATTTTAAAAAAACACTATAATGCTACATAAAAACCAACTAAATGATTCCCAGATTCCATCTCTGTCAGCTGAATATATAAAGGAGAAAGTGGCCCTAATAAGTGTTAGGGTTGGTTTTCTAAACAGCCACACCACACAGCCATATAAATGACAATACGTACGTAACTACACATGAAGGTGTATGCACAATCACAGTGCTTTGTTTAGTAGTTATTTTAAAGTACTTCAATCCTTCTTTGAATAAATTTATGTAACGTGTGCCAGTTTAATGTGGAAAAAGTACGATTTTTTTCTAACTAATTTCATAATAAACCTTGTTGCATGACAGTGAAGCTGGGTGAAACATTCCTGTTGTAGTTGGGCCATACATCGGTGGTATACAAAGCAAACAAGCTGCACCCAGAACATGTGAGACTGCCTTCACATAAATCAGCTCCCTGCTTGTTGGTTGCCCAACACAAAAATGTAAAATAAAATAACAAACAAAACAG
>ML849070.1:20827-33160 GCA_009831015.1 Picea engelmannii
TGCTATGTGAGAGCAAATCAATTAGTTGCACAAATAGATAGCTTGCAAAGTGAAGAAAGAAACTACAAGGGCAAGAACAACTTGCCAACCAAGAAATGAAGGACAATCACACTTATCTTATGATTAAGAGCATTTAGATATGAGCATTAAGTGTGAGAAAGAAAAATATTTAAGTGTTTGCCTACACTATCAACTCATCAATGAGATTACCTCAAGCATGTGGCAAATGGCCTTAAAGATCATAACATGAAAGAAAAACACCACTCACTTATTGAAACACTTAAGCATTTAGAGTTATAGATCTAAGCATCTAAGAAAAAGATTTAAACTTTGAAGAGCTTTAAGCATGCAAGTAGATCCAATTAAGTTATTATGCCCAATAGGCTTAAGCTAAGGATTAACCATGTATGAGATCTAGGTCTAGAATATTTTAGAATATTAAGCACTTAGATGACAATCACATATTAAAACCCTAACCTCACCACTTGGGGTATTCCTCTCCCAACAGGTAGGCAATTATTTAGCTTGCTTAATCTTTAGAGGATATTGAGGAAAAGAGAGAGACAAGCAAGCAAGAGAATGAAACAAGGAGAAAGACAAGAAGCAAACAAACAAGCAAACAAACAAGCAAACCAAGCAAACCAAAACCCTACCCCACGTCTTAGGCTGGGGGGATGCCCAACATCAACCAAGCCCCACATCTTAGCTTCTGAAAAACTCAAGGGAAATCAATAAGGCTGAAAAATCCAATTGATAACCTGAGGATAAAAAACCCTCTGTGAAAGGAACTCTCCCAGTGAACCGATCCAAAGGTAACTGACCTAGACATGACTCATGCAGACTTATTACATTATTAGCCCACACAGGGGTGCATAAATTCCAGTTACAAAAAGAAGTGCTGGGGCCAAACAATGCCCTGTAGAACCAAAGTCTTCGACAAATTTGCATCTGATGATGCATCTCTTCATGGCACATGGAGTTGACCACCTATGTTGGAGAGGTGGTCAACAGTTAGGAAAGTTTAGGAAAAATCTCTCTCACCTTTATCCATCTTTACTTTACCCCATTTGCTCAAAATTACAAAAATGACATTTTTCATATGTCATGACTTAGCAATTAAAATTGTTGTTTTCACTGACTGAGACTCCTGGTGGACAAACACCTAGCAAAAGTTGTCCGACTGAGCTGAAACTTGGTCCAAGGGTGTAGGGGGTCTCATTCCATTTCTTTTGAGCACAAATACCCCTAGGAAAACCCCAAAGACCTAGTTTTTACAATATTTGCTCAAAAACAATTAATTAATTAAATAATTAAACCTTCAACCTTAGTAAAATTTAATTAATTTAATTAATTAAAAAAAACCTATCTAGACTCGATGGGATTCCGCGAAACTTTCTAAGATGTAATGCATGGTCATTTACATCATTCCTAAACAATAGCTACCAGAAGATAATGCCATTAGAACGCTTTTCACCACTTTGGAGGAATTATTGCTGGTGGGAGGGAAAAACTCAAGGGAAATTAATAAGGCTGAAAAGCCCAATTAATAACTCGAGGATAAAAAACCCTCGATGAAAGGAACTTTCCTAATGAAGAAATCCCAAGGTAACTAACCTAACTATGATCCATGCAGACCTATTACATTATTAACCCACATAGGGCTGCGGAAATTCCGTTTACAAAAAAATGTGCTGGAGGCATAAATTGCCCAGTAGAACCAAACTGTCTTCGACATATTAGCATATGTTGATGCATATCTTTATGGCACATGGAGTTGACCCCGTAGTTGAATAGGTGGTCAACAGGGGGTAAACCCAAAGTTTTGGGGGCCCTCTTGCATTATTTTTCATTTCCCATGAGTTTATAAGCACGTGGGGCGCCCCTCTTCTAAGAAGATGGTTATCTTAGGTTGTTGGCTTAGCAAGGGGGGATCTTCTAAGTGGAAAATCACTTTCCCGACTTAGGAAAAACATTAAGAATCATTTTCCCACTCTCTCTCATGATTTTAGTGACTTTTACAAAATTTGGCTATTTTAATTTAGCCAATTACATGCTGATTTTTGACCAACTTGGACTCCTCATGGATAATGGCCTAGCAAAACTTGTCCAAAGGAGTTGAGACTTGGTCCAAGGGTGTAGGGGTTCATAAACCATTTGATTTGAGTACTTATACCCCTATACAAAACCCCCAAGGACCACTTTTTTACATTTTACATAAAAAATAATTAAAAATTCTCAGTTCGCGGGAATTTAATTATTTAAAAAATCCTATCAAAACTCAACGGAATTTTGCAAGACTCTAGGAGATATCTAGCATTGTCATTTACAATACATCCAAACCTTAGTCATCCATAGGGCTTGATCATTAGAACACCTTTCACAACTTTGGAGAATTTATGTGAGTGAAAAACTCAAGGATAATTAAAATTGCAGTTAAGCAAGATTATTTACCTGAGGAAAAAAAACACTCGATGAAAGGACTTCCCTAATGATAAAGTCCTAGGTAACTAGACAAAAATTTACTCATGCTAGCATATTAAAATATTATCCCATGCGGGGGAGCGGACATTTTGAGTACATAGAAAGATGTGCCAAGGGAAAATTTTCCCTATTGAGCCAAAAGTCTTTAGACTGGTTGTACCACTTGGTACATATCTTCATGGTATATGATGTTGAACCCCTAGTTGAAATAGGTGGTCAACAAGAGTTTTCAACCAAGATTCAGATGCTAATAATACATTAGAACCCAGACTGATACCATATCCATTCAACTCAGAGAGTAAAGCAATTTTTGAGCTAAGAGGGAAGAAAAGGGAGAAAGCATTCATACTGAGCGACTAGCTACTTTGAGCCTTGTTAAATCATTTATCAACAAAACAAAGCAATAATAGTGCTTATAAACTACATGGGTACTTACCTCGTCCAAAACTTTGCTTTTTGTATCGATCTGAAGCTCGAATTGGTTGTGCAACAACCAGGTAACAATCAGCTGAAGCCAAAACACAACAACAGAGCTCTCTTTCAGAACCTTTGAATAATCGAATGAGCAAAGAAAGTAACCCTAATGAATTCCAAGGGTGGTAAAACACAAGTTCGGAGGCATTAATGCCCCACTCATTTCCAAATTTAATGCATGACGTTACGTAATGGCCAAATCACCATCCATATGCTGCCAACCTCAACGTTTACACAAGCCAAATTATAACAATGGCTATTGATATATGTTGTCATGTTAAAGTTGTTTACGTCGAATGTCATCGTGAGGTATGGCATATATAAGCGTCAAACTTTATACCATAAAAATCGATCAGGTGTATCATATATAGCACTCATACATTACCTTGTATATCACAATTTATCATAATATCACCCTTGTATATTAACATGTGCCATGATGTTTCTTTAATCAACCTCAATACAAACCCTTATTTCCATTGAGAGATTTGAGGCATATAACCAAGCTCCAATCATATAAAAATTCATAACATACAACCATATATGTGATAGTAAGTATTATCCTTTTGTGCCACAACATATATCATTGCCCTGGTATAATGACATTATGCTTCTAATAATGCAATTGCAATAGTATTTTATTGAACTAGACCTCTTTGATACCATGCACAAGTGAGCTTCTCAAATTGAAACCATATCCATGATAGAAGAATAAACCATAAAAAATGTTTATAAAAGTATATGCCTACAAAAGTGCAATAAAATCAATCAAATTCAATGCTTTTATTAGGGGACCCCACCTACTTTTGTTTTAATTTTACGTAGGGATATGAGCTTTGCAATACTTTGCGAGCTTTATAAAAAGGTTGACGAAATATGAGTCAACAAGTCACTTAAGCAAAATCATATTTTTATCATGAAAAAATAATTTTTTTTTATCAATAAAAATCACCCACAAAGGGGTTCGATTGGCTCAATGACTAGCTTGATGAGGTGTATCAATTCACTTTGCTTGACTTCCCAATTTAACGTTCATTTCCTTTGATTCACCCAATGACTCACTTTGGAAAGGGGTCGATTTGATTCTTTTGGGCAGCGATTTGCACACAACTGTCTTAAGTGGGCCTATTCACTTTATTTATCAACGATTTAAATAGAACCAGTGTGATGGCCAGTTTGACTCTAGCAGTCCACTTCCTTTTGACCAACAACTGCCTTTATTAAATGCTAATGGCAAGGGAAAGATGTGATTTGCTTTGATGAAGGGCAAATTAATTTATTTGTTATAATGATTTAATTAAGGAAAGGGCCCACTTGACCACACGACAACCTCTTCTCCAATGTTCCAACTGTTTGACCTTTGTGTGTTCATTATTTACCCAAGTGTGCCCCTTTTTAATGGGTTTTCAAAACACTAAAATAAGGGGTCACCCCATTTGGCATATTATTTTACTTCCTTTTTTTAATTACTTGACACAATAGAACATAACCTTTAATCATGCCTTTTAAAACTTTTCTCCCTTCGCTTAGCTTGAATTCTGATGACTCCACGTAAAAAATTTTGGACTGAAGGATTCTGACACATGGGTTTTGTCCGAAATGAGCTTTGCTTAGTCTTTGATGTTGAATTTTTCTTTGCATGCCATGTAATAATTGTATTCTTCCACATTTGCCTCATAAATGTGCTCATAAATGATTTTGCCTTAAAAAACCCGCCTTTGCCATAATTTCAATGTGGCATGTCAAGTACACATGATGACGATCATTTTTAGCCCTTGTTGTATTTTCGGTCTTGAGATCCCATGCATCAGGATTTGTGAACTTCCTCGGGAATTGTGATATGCTACGAATTGTGAGACTGCCATGTTGAGAACTATAACTAAATAGTGCACCAAGGCCAAGAAGATGCATACAGACTCTAGCACATGACCATGTGGGAAAAGACATAGGTGCACGCAAAATATGGGTTGGACTAGCCCTACATAGTGCGATCACCCTGTTGACCACCTATTCAACTAGGGGGTCAACTTCATGTACCATGAAGATATGCACTTGATGGTGCTACCAAGTTGAAGACTTGTTGGTTCTACAAGGTAGTTTTGGCCTTCAACATTTTGTTGTAATTGGAATTTCTGCTCCCCTGCATGGGATAATAATGTAATAGGTCTGCATGGATCATAGTTTACTTCAATTGCCTAGGACTTTATCATTAGAGGAGTCCCTTTCACTGAATGTTTTTTTTCCTCGGGTTATTAATTTGGCCTAACCCATCTTATTAATTTCCCTTGAGTTTTTCACTCCCACAATAATTTCTCCAAAGTGTTGAAAGGCGTTCTAATGGTCGAGTCCTATGTAACTAAGGTTTATGAGTGTTGTAAATGACCATGTTAGACATTTCCTAGAGTCTTGCGGAATTCCATTAAGTTTTGATAGGACTTTTTAAATAATTAAAATTCCCGCAAACTGAGGATTTTTAATTATTTTTGATGTAAAATGTAAAAAAGTGGTCCTTGGGTATTTTGTATAGGGGTATAAGTACTCAAATCAAATGGTTCATGAACCCCTACACCCTTGGACCAAGTCTTAGCTCATTTGGACAAGTTTTGCTAGGCCATTGTCCATGAGGAGTCAAAGTTGGTAAAAAATCAGCATGTAATTGGCTTAATTAAAATAGTCAAATTTTGTAAAAGTCATGAAAGTCATGAGAGAGAATTGGAAAAGTGTCCCAATTACTTTTCCTAAGTTGGGAAAAAGATTTCCAACTTAGAAAAACCCCCTTTGCTTAGCCTACAACCCACATTGACCATCCTCTTAGAAGAGGGGCGCCCCCCTCTTTGCTCAATATCTCATAAAAAATAAAATACATCATGGGGACACCCAAAAATTTGCAAAACCTCCCCACTTGTCCCCACATGACTTTTAATTAATAGGGAAAGGGGTTTCCCCCTTCCCCACTCACCCCTCAACCCTCCACTTGCTCTATTGCCCTAAAAGTGCGCCTCCCTTGATGAGACACTCCTCCTTTGGATGGGTGCCACTTGGAGCCAATCCAAGTGGGCTCTCTCCTCACCTTTTCCTATAAATTGGGGCCTCTCCTCCTCATTTTATCATCTATCCTCATAGCAAGTCTATTATGCTAAAATTCTTCCTCTCTTCTCCCTCTCTTTCTCATGCTCTCTCATGCTCTCTCATGTGTAAATCTTGTTACAAGTATTTGTAGCAACATTTTGGTGGATAATAAAGGAAGCTTTGGAGAATCTATGGTGTGCATTGGGAGTCTTCTTGGTGTCTCCATCTTATGTTTGTGAGGTGATACATTTCCATTTATTTTGTATTTGCTTTCACTAGTTTATACTTGGAGATTCAAGCAAAGTATTTTGCTTGAGTGCTATTGGTAGTAGTATTGTTATTGATCTTTTGATAGTTTCTTAATAAGTTTGGAAAGTATTTTGCAAGCTTCTTTGGATTCTCTGACCTCCTTGTCTCTTGTGTAGCAAAGACAATCTCATTTTGGGGAATCACTAAAGGATTGAAGGATTGGCTTTAGAGTGGAAAGCCAATTCTTTTAATCATTCTAAAGTTTCAAGATTATCTAACATTCTTTTCCTCCTTTCTCTCCTTTCTAAATATTGTTATGATATAGAATAGACTCTAAAGGTTTCATTATCTTTCTCAAATTTTCTATTTTAATTTATGTATCATTGGGCTAACTCAATCTAACAAGTTTCATGGTTTTGTAGCATCTTTTAGAGAATATCTTTTGATATATTTTATGCAGATTTTTATCATCAAGGGAGAGTTGCTACAAGTGTTTTAGCCCCAAAGGCCTCCAAAAGGCATTTTCAAGTTGGGACATCAAGTCCCCTTCCCTCCTACTCTTCTAAATAATTGTATGCCACCCTTGAGAGTCTCTTGGGTGTGCCTTCTTGCAAATTTACATAAAAAATCTGATATTGTAATAGTTTAGATTTGCTTTCTTGTTTTTCATTTTTACACCCACCTTGGCCAAAAGGTAGGCATTGCGCCTCCACATGAACTATTGTTGTGGGGTTTGCATTTTATTTCCAAGTCATTTTTCCTTTTCTTATAAGTACCCACTTTGGCCCAAAAGGTAGCAATTGCGCCTCCACATGTGCCATTGTTGTGGTTGTTTTGCTTTCAAGTCATTTTAATTCTTTATTTTACACCCACCTTGGCCAAAAGGTAGGCATTGTACCTCCACATGACCATTGTTGTGGGGTTGTAATTTCATTTATTTGTAAAGCAAACTACAAACTAATTTCATTTATTTTTTAAAGAAAACTTCAAACTAACTTCATTCTTTTTTAAAGTAAACTAATAAAATATTTCAGTTCATCTATTTTGCCCCATCTTGCAAATTGGCATAAGCCATCTTTGCAATAACGAAAGGTTTGTTTAAATTTAAAATCATTGCTCAAGTAATCTTTTGTTCCCAATTTTTGCCCTGTATTCTCTCCCCTTGCCACTTTGTTGGATCCTAGGTGATAAGAAAGGGCAAAGGTTGGAGGTAGTAATTAGGCATCCAACCACTTATTGCTTTAACCACCAAAACGAAGGCTTGTGGAAGATACTTGGGGTTCTAGGTCAGGGATGATCTCATGGCACGAGGTGTCCCCCGGGTTGAGTACACTTGCTCTTTGGATTTGACATGTGGAGTTAGGGTGAGGCCTTGTTTGCCTTACTTATTGAGCACCCAACACTTCCTTCTGGTTAAAAGAATAACGGCTTTGAGGTAGTCACATAGTCTAGGATTCAATCTATCACACTTAATCCCCTTAATCAAAGAGAGACCTAAAATCTATTAAAATAAAGCTACACCCCACTACTTTCACAACATTTGCAATTTCACTTTCAAAGCAATCTATTTCACACATAGCATTTCAAAGCAATCTCAAAGTTGTGTGATTTATACTTCAAGCAAGCTTTCATTTCAAGTTTTACAATCACACTTTAAGGCAACTTACTTTTCAATTTCGACATTGCAAGCAATCTCACATTTCAAGCAATCTCACATTTCAAGCAACATCTCCTTTGGGATATCTCATGTGATTGGTCTAAAATCTAATTTCCCTTTGTATAGTTGTAATATCATCAAAGTGGTTTTTCTTTTTCACAAAGTTTTACGTATGATATGTTTCAATCATTTCATTTTGTGAGTTGAATGTTTCTCATTCTAACTATTCTTCAGTTCATCTTATATATCTTGTGTAATCATCTAACTTATCTTTTCATTGTAAACTATCTTGCCATATTCAATTTGTATATCACTTTGTAATTATCTCAATTGTAAAGTAGTTTCTTGTTGATATCCTATAGCATTATTTATTTCTTATATAATTGTAATTAATTCTTTGTTGTATAATCTAATTGACCCCTTGCCCAACTCTTAGTCACTAGTCTTAGTTGACCTTAGGGAAAGGTTTGATTTTCATTAAAAGATCTGAATTTGTATTGTTGCTTGCCATATAGGCTAGCTTCCCCTTACCTTTAACAAACTAAAATTAACTCTTAGAATTCATTTAATAATTCACATAGTAACTAGGGTCTACCCCCCTTGGCTTCCCTAGGAGTAAGCCTAGATGGAAGAGGTTCAAGTCAAAGTGACAGCATGGGCTTTGAACCTAGTCATTGTGCCTCCAAGGACACACTAAGTGAGCAGGACTTAGCTCACGTTTGCAAGTGTGTATAAGGACGACAACATACCCCTACAAAGAACCTGGCTCTCAAAAACCATGTATCCCAATGGATCCACCTCAAGACCTCCAATCCTATCCAGGATGAAAGGAAATGAGATTGGGGACTAGAAGGACCAGGCATAGCCGACCACAAAGGCCTAGGAGTCCACATACAAAACCATCCACATGGCCTACAAGGCTTTGGACTTGCATCTTTCCTGGGCTTACAATGGCGTAGCCAATAAAAAAACATAGGGTACCTCCCCAGGAGGTAATGGGCCCCTTATGAGGTGCACCTAATTGCTCTTGGTGTCTAAGTGAGAGGAACTTTTTTTACTTAATAAAACTTATATCCTTCCTATGAAAGCCTTTATTGATGATC
This sequence comes from Picea engelmannii, assembly GCA_009831015.1. NCBI lineage: Eukaryota > Viridiplantae > Streptophyta > Pinopsida > Pinales > Pinaceae > Picea > Picea engelmannii. Next base: position 29,861 of record ML849070.1, read on the forward strand.
TTAAATACAATATTCCCTTATTGTGCATTAATTAATTTTGATGTACATAACTTGGGCTGTAATAAGTACCCGGCATGTGGGAGACTAGTTTTGTATATCAAAAGTCCACATGGATTTGAAGGGATGCTATGCTAACCTATATGTTTCTTTTTTGAGTTTTATTGTGTTGTGCATTGATCTAAGAGGATATTTCATGAATAAGTTATTTCATTGCAATTTTCCATTGACATTAGATCTTTATGTTGACCATGGCCATTTTATTTTATTTGATCATGATGTAATTATATCTGTTGGCATAACTTAGATTATAGACATGTTTTTGTGATCTCCCAAGAATCAATAGAATAGAGATTTACTATATAAGCTTCGCTCAAAGGCTGTCTCCAAATGCTATCTTTATGGATGGTGTTTATGCTTTGTAGGTAAGGAATCCCTTCAGAACATCAGACATCATCATAATGATGGCATTTTGCTATCATTTGATTGATCATCCTTTAGACTTCTTCTGCAAAACTTTACTATAGTAATGTGGACAACTTGCCAAAACAATTTCTCACATATTTTTTGAAGATGCAAAATGGCTTATTAAAATTCATAGTTTCTTGAGCAAAAAAAATATAACTATAGCTGTAAGTGAATCCTTACAAATTGATTTCTCCAGGAATTTAGGTGGCTACGCCAACAGAGGGATCTCATTGAAGATAAATTACAATGGCTGAAGTGGGCTCTCAAGTATGTTTATTTCCTTATTTGATTTGAATGCTAGTTCCTTTAATTTGTGGGACTAGACATTTTTCCCTCTTTTTCTGCTACTTCTGGCATTTGTGGGGTTAGCCACTTTTTTGTTTTGTGATTATAGTCCTTTTGCATTATTTACTTTATTTCTCTTGTACAGTAGTTTATACTTTTCAAACTCTAAATTTGGCTTGGTGAGGGATCAAATCCATGACTGTAGATTGATACTAATGTTTGTTTATGGAAATTTCTTGCCTATGGTTCCTAATATATGTCCTTGTGATATTTGCTTCATTTGTTGGAAACATCACTCAAATAACAGTTTCCATTCAATGAAAATGGATGGTATTAAAGGCTGGCTACTTCTACACTAATATTGTGTGTGTATGTGATGATGTGCTGATGACATTTTATTATCTATTACATGGGTCTATAAAAATGTTAGTGAAATTGAGTACAACTTAGAAAAGGTGGATTATACATGTCAATGAGTAATTATAAATGTAAGTGTAACAGAATGCTAGTTGCAACATGTACATAGCTAAGCTTGATAATTCTTGCAACTCGATTTGTTTTGGGTCTTCAAGTCTATCCTTATCCCCTTATACACCTAGCCTATTCACTTGTACACCTAGACCGAGGCGAACTTTTGTCTGCTTGTTATGGCTGCAATAATTTCTTCCTTAGGCTCTATACAATTCCCTCTGTAGGCTAAACTTGCCCCAGTACACTCTTGATCTCTTATGGAGGGGAAAATAAAACATCACAAATGGCAAATTGTAAGGTACAGAAACTGTTCTACCACTAGCATGCTTCCTTAGAGCTTGTAGTTGATGTACGCAACTTCTAAGTAATCTCAGTATGAACCTCTCTAGTGCCTGTCACTGTTACATATTCGCTTTGAATGCTCTTTTCTCATGCGTATCGATGTAGGTGTTACGTAGCCAGCCCTAATCACTGCATTTTGATTTAGTTTTTTAATGTCTTCTATCTACAGAAAAATATTTACAGTCAGAAATGCAAAAAGCAGAGGGGTGTAGACAATGAACTTCATGTTGAATTTTTAATGCAAGCTCAAGCACATGTAGTTTCTTTTCAATTTAGCATGAACTTAAACCATAAACAATGCAGCAACACAAAATACAATAGCTGCAGTAAACCAAGATAACAAGAAGAATAACCATGCACAAGACACAAGAAGTTATCCTGGGAAAACCCTTCTCAACCAAGGGAAAACCCAACAACCCTTTACTATATTGCTAAGAGAAGAACCCTCTGCAGAAAATCCTAGCGCACACAATAGGGTGCTCTATGACCAAGAAAGCTAGTGCATAGAAAAGTGCGCACTAAATTTCAGCTCACCAAGTATGCGTTGAGTGAATGAGATATGATCCACAATGGGGATGTATCTCTCTAATAAATACATGACCTAACTCATCAAATAGATGTGTCTATTGGCACAATAGGGCCGACTTGTATAACTCAATAATATAATTAATCTTTTACACAATATTAATTATCTTTACACAATAGGGACGACTTGTAGCCTTGACAATACAAATTAGGGTTTCACAATAGTCTTACTCTTTGACAATATAGCAAGGGGTCTCACACATATCCTCTAGTGCTCTGCCACTAGGGACAAGTCCACATGTGCTCAACCACAAGGGACGTCACTCTCAAACAGATCAACTCAACTAAATCCATATGAGTACGAACTGGAGAGCCATCTCAAGTCAACTCTACTAAGTCCATAGGAGTACGACAGGAGACCATCTCCAGTCATCTCAACTCAGTCCAGAGGAGTATGGCAGGAGATCAACACAAGTCATCTCAACTTAGTCCAGAGGAGTACGACTCACCTATCACATAGGCGTTCTCACAGATCATCTCAACCTAGTCCAAGGAGTACGATCTGGAGGATGTCTCATGAAGCTGCAATCATCAACACTCCCTCTTAGCTAGGGAGACATTCTCCACTAGGCCAAGTCTCTCACGAAAGTACTGGAGCTTTGTCCTGGCAAGCGGTTTTATGAAGACATCTGCAACTTGCTCGTGTGTAGAAAGGTACTGCACATGTACTGCTTTCCTCTGCCCCATATCTCTGATGTAATGGTATTTGATCTCGATGTGTTTCTATTTATCGTGAAACACAGGATTCTCTGAGAGCTTCACACAACTCTGGTTATCGCAATAGTTACCCCAGGGGAGACGTCCCCAGTGACCTAGAGGGCTGATAAGGCTAAGGCAAGGATGCAAGAAAACCCCCCTCTCACTGCTCAAAAATTGTAAAAAGGGATTAAAGACATGAGAGAGAGTGGGAAAGGTTTCCTAACCTTTTTCCTAAGTTGGAAAAGCCATTTTCCAACTTAACCAGACCCCCCTTGCTTTGCCACAACTTAAATATGCTCTCTCCCTAGGAAAAGTGTGCTCTCCTTGCTCTTTGACTTGGCCAAGATAAAAAATTAAACCAAAAAGCTAAGCTAAACCCTAAGTGCGCCCCCCTAAGCTTCTAACTCATCCATTGGGTGAGTGAAAAGGTGTTTCCCCCCTTCCCTCACTCAC
>ML849072.1:7773-33158 GCA_009831015.1 Picea engelmannii
CAGATAATGGCAATGTCATGCTGCTAGGTACCCATGAACATAATAGGCTAGCTCGTGCTGAGACCCCCTATCCTCTTGGCTAGGTCTTGTTTTGTTATTTTTCTTAGGGTCCCTCTTGTTTCTTGCTGAGAGGCTTTTTATTGTCTTCTCGGGGATCCCTGAGCGAGGCATCTCTAGGTTTCATTTTTTATGGTTTTTATCTTTTACCAGTTGCTTTTACCTTATGGGCCTTTAGCCCCTTCTTCCCACAAGATAAGGTGCAACCCCACAAACAGATCATCCTAATGCCCAGACTAGGGGAATGGGACAGATGAGCGGGAGATAAGATAAAAAAACCGAAGATATGATGGGAGCGGACGATGGCTTTTCATAAATCCCCCCGGTGGCAAACCAAAACCTATGAGTACAGGCTTGCTAGGACACCCTGTCAATCCCCTAAAAAATGGTCAAGTGGGTCAATGTAAGATCCAAGCAGTTGTTAGAAATAAAAGGAGTAAGATGCATATAGCTAAAGGTTATAATGATCAAAAGTGACACATACCATGATACCTGGACCAATTACCTCATGGAGCAAGAGCCTTCTCCGATACAAGACCAGGCCGATGGTGATGGATGTTGTTGTTGTTGACAAGACAAATCTGGTGAAAGAAGAGAAGGATGGGCCCTCCAGGGCCATGCTCAGGTCAATCTTTCTCTCGGTACTCCATGTCTAGGACCTGTGGGCCTCGAGACATGATCTCCTAGTTATCCCTAGAAATCGGGGATAACAAGACCCCCACATACTTCATCCTTTCATGCACATTTATCACAAGCTCTTGAACTGCATGTTGCACATCCAATCCCTTTCCTGTGTTTTATCTTTGATCATTTTTAGCTTCTTTAGTATCTCTGCCTTCCTTGCACTTTCCTAGCATGTTTTCACAGTTTTTTTTCCTTATATGAACAAAGTTTATATTTGCTGGTAATTGTGTTGTGCTATCAACTAGCTTTTTTTTATATGAACAAAGTTTATATTAGCTGGTAATTTTGTTGAGCTAACAACAACTAGCGTAGTCGGGGGCATAATGGGTCCAATTCTATCAAAGCCTTGAACTTCATGGTCTATGCGCATAATTATGATGATTCTTATATGGACAAAGTTCATAATCCCTGGTTATTTCTAGCACATTCAAAGGCATAATAGGCCATGTTATCCCCTAGCCTAGGGATAACTAAGGAGATTATGTCTCGAGGCCCATAGGTCCTAGACATGGAATACCGAGAGCCATATTGACTTGAGCTTGGCCCTGGAGGGCCCATCTTTCTTCTTCAGCGCCTCCATCTTGTCAGCAGCATCATCCATCCCATCAGCCTGGTCCTTCAACAATAGTGGGTCTTGCTCCATGAGGTAATGGGTTTGGGTATCATGGTATGTGTCACTCTGATTCTCAAAACATTTGAATATGTGCATTTACTTCTTTTTACTTCTGGCGCGTGCTTGGACCTTATGCCTTTCCACTTGACCACACCTGAGGGGAATGACAGGTTTCCCTAGCCAGTTGGTTCCCATAGGGCTTGAGTTGCCATCTTTCTTCTTCAGCGCCTCCATCTTGTCAGCAGCATCATCCATCCCATCAGCCTGGTCCTTCAACAATAGTGGGTCTTGCTCCATGAGGTAATGAGTTCGGGTATCATGGTATGTGTCACTCTGATTCTCAAAACATTTGAATATGTGCATTTACTTCTTTTTACTTCTGACGCGTGCTTGGACCTTATGCCTTTCCACTTGACCACACCTGAGGGGAATGACAGGTTTCCCTAGCCAGTTGGTTCCCATAGGGTTTGAGTTGCCATTGGGTGGGTTCATGAAAAGTCATCGTCCATTCCCACCATACTTATCACTTTTCATCTTTTTCCCTCTCATCCATCCCCTACATTGGTTCGAGCATTGGGTTTGTTGAGCTAGCAAAGGGTTGTACCTTCCCTTGTGGGAAGAAGGGGCTAAAGGCCCAGAGGGTAAAAGTAGCTGGCAAGAGATAAAAGCCAAAGAACAAAACCTTTACATGCTTCGCCCGAGGATCCCCGAAAAAACAATAAAAGGCTTCTCGGCAAGAAACAGAGGGACCCATAAAATAAGTAATTTTTCTTGAGGAATGTAAGTAAATTTTTTGTAATTCTTCTTCATGAATTTAAGTAAATTTTCTGCAATTCTTCTTCATTGAATGGTTATGGTGTATTTATCTTCCATTTATTCTAAGATTATGAAATTGCTAGCTTAAAACCCTAAGAGGCTAAAGCACATGTTATTGTTCTTGCCTTAATAACTTTCACCTATTAGATTATGCTATAAACCTTATTTTCTTGAAACTTTGTGCTAAGGGCCTTACCATTGCAACACCCTAACATATTTTGCTTCATCTAGCCGTCATCTACTTCATCTTTGAGCTGAAGAAGGAGGATAACTACTAGGTCCTAGGGTTACCTACTTCCTAGTAGCCATTTTCCCCTTAAGGTTTAGTGATTGAAGCCTTGGGCTACCAACACTTCAATCATTGACCTTCTTGTCTCTAGCTCTCTCTTATTATCAATTTGTTCATTCAAGATTGTCGCTGCTAAAATAGACTCCATTTACCCTAAAAGCATTGATCTAAGCCTTGCACTTGAGTGATTGATAAAAATTACTCTCAAAACCTTTACCTTAAGCTCTCTACTAATTCTTCCTAACCCTAGAATAGACTAATCTACTAACCTACTTGTTGTTGTTACACAAGTAAGTTACAACCATCTATTGCAGCATAAAAGCACATAAAAACAATTGTAAAGTTCATTTATACATCGCCTGATTAACTTCTGACAAATGCTAGTACTTTGTTATTATTGAATGATTATTCTTAGTCATTGTGAAGCCATTTTAAGGCATCTATTCTGAAGCTATTATCTTATAAACATTGTTGTTATAAATATCTATTTGCTTCATCATACATCAACTATTTCTTTTATTGACAAGTCCATGATTTTATGAAGTACTAACAACAAGTTGTACTTGCAAATGGTATATTTTTCTTGTTGCTTTGTTTTGGGCAGGTACATCTAAGCACTTCATTACTTCATTGGTTAAAACCTTGGGAGTTTCTGATCAGTGTGACTTGTGACAGAGGATACTTTTATAAACACTTTAACTTTGGGAGGCAGACTGGGCAGCGGTGGCACGTGTGGCAGGTTGGAGAAGCCCAGGGAGGGCTAACGTTTTGCTCCAGAATGCCCCATCTGCCCAAAAAGGGGCTAACGTCTCCCTTGGAAGGGGCTTTTACTCTCTTTTCAGCTTGATTTAGGATTTAGTTTGACAATTTAATGTAAAAACAATATGATTTGATATTTTGGCCTTGTCGGCCTTTTACCTGACCTAAAATGTAAAATTAGGTCAAGGTTTTGTATAAATGAGATATTTTCACTCTCATTTTATCATCATCACTCATTCACTCCATAAGAAGGTCTGAAATTTGCGCCCTATCTTGGGTATTTGGTTGATTTAGTGAGGTGCAGTTGTTGAAGGAAGACATTTTTTGGCATTTTATGGTGTTTCTCTTGAAGGAAGGTGTTACAACTAGGGTTTGCATGGTTATTCTTGGTGAATTGTAAGTATTTTTCTGCAAAACTTCTTAATGAATGGTTGTAGTTTAATTTCTTGCATATATTTATGATTTTGTTGAATCAAAACCCTAGGTGACAAGCACACAAGTAGGTCATTGTCTCATGTCCCCTGATAGATAATTTTTCAACCATTGAAGAAGAAAGAAAGAGCCTAGCCGTAGCTACACTCCTATTTCTTCTTCCTCATTTGTTAGTCGTACTATCTAGAAGCCAAGAAGAGTGAGACGTCCCTGGCCTAGGTCTACTACACTAGGGTCATACTCTTTCTAGGGTTTGTTGAAAGGTCTTGTTGTAGCAACACCTTATCTATTCAAACCCTCTTGTTTTGGTTTCATACTTTATTCTTCAACTAGTCGTTTTTCCAGGAAGGAGGAAAGAGCACGAGGCCTTGTTGTAGCAACACTAGAGTGAGCCTCTCTCCCCTAGGGTTTTGATTTTGAGGCCTTGCTTTAGCAACACCTCAAAACTCTTCCCTCTAGTCCTTAAAATCTTTGCCTCCTTCAACCCTTGCGTCCTCCACTAAATTGACTCAATTTTACCCTAAATGCACTGATCTAAAGTCCTCCAGTGTTGAAGTGAATTTGATCACAACACTCTCAAAACCTTGAATTAAAACCCTAATTTCACTAACCCTAGCCTAGACTAACCTACTAAACCTAAGTGCTGACGTCATCCTTAGCTATTATATCATTGATGCAACAACGTTTTGTCTTTGAGCAATTGAATGGTGTTCTAAGACATTTATTAGATGATGTGTTGATTGGTTACATTGAATGCCATATTGTCCTAATATTTATTGGTGAAGTAACATTACTTTCATAGTTATATTGATAAACATTGACTTCGTCAATATTTATTGCCATAATTGTTTATATATATTTATGAGATAATCTTATGAAGTGCTAACCCATTAAAATAGCTTGCACATATCAGTTTGTTGTTGCTTTGTTCCAGGTAGGTACACTTCTTTGGGGGTTCTACTTCATTATTGGTTGTTTAGCCAAGAATATCTGATTGGTGGTGACTTGTGAGGGGGAAATCTTATCTTTGTCCTATTAGCCTTTTGCCTCTTCAAAACCCTAGGTCATCGATGACGTCTCCCCTGGGCCTAACCTCCCTAAAGAGAAAGAACCATCCCATTGTGGTGACATTGGGTGGGATTGGTTCATGTTACGCCAGTTTGGCCTTCTATCTTATAGCCTTTTTTCATAGCTACAAACTGTGCGATAATAAGGGTGATTCATTGAGGTCTTGTAGTACTTGACTATGGCAGCAACATGTTCAGTTGGTGGAGACCGTGTTGGTCTTGGTATGGACTTGGAGGATAGACTCATTTTGGGTTGAGGCCATGGGTCATTTGCAAGAGACTCACAGTGTTGATATGTTACAGGATTATGCCTCACAGAGTATTGCAATTCACGTCTTGATATGGGATCCAGGGGGTAGAGTATGTTGTAGTTCATCTTTGGATGGAGCCTACTTTGTGTCCCATAGGTGGACATGGGACCCCGATATTATATGTGGATTGATTTAGTTATTTCTTGATGACAAGCAATATTCTAGCAGGGAGGACTGTAATGTCCCCACTTTGGAACATTATTATATTACAGAGTGTTATGTTGACCAATGTAGCCAGATGGGGGTGATAGCGAGTACATGACATATTGAGGGGTTTTATTGGGCCCGACTTGCATCGCTCATCTTATTTCATCATCGTGATCCATTCCACAAAGCTTGCCTTTGGTTTCATTGCATTCCGACAATTTCCGCAATTTTGAGTTATTTTAGGTTATATGTTAATTAAAATCACTAAGGAGGTCATATTGGGCATAATACTTGGAGGAACCTCTTAGTGTAATAGCTCATCAGAATCGAGAGGAATAACACTACAGGATAAGATGATGAGAAGTGACTTTCAATGGCTAGAGAAGCCACAAGGAGGGATAATCCACTTTTTAGAGGTAAAATGGTTAATTAATTAATTAAAGTAATTTAATTAATTAATTAAAATGATTTAATTAATTAATTAATAATTAAATAAATTAAAAGTCACTTGGAGAGACAAGGTGAGCACGGAGGATAAAAGAGAGATAGGGGCATCTATTCTCTCATTATGTTGATTATTAGTTTGATATCTGGCTTATTGCTAGTGAGCCCATGCACTTTGGGGTTTTGAGGATTTTGACTTAACAAATCCTAGAGATCAACTCGGTGGTGAAAGATCCCACCCAACCTAGTCCAAGCTCGGTCACATAGGTGAAAGAATCCTCCCTCACCATTCTACATTAGTGTATCTGAGTTACAAGTGGATTCTTCAGCAGCTACAGGTACATAAGAGAAGTGGTGCTCACCATTGAGGGTTTCCAGCAGGAGGGCACACTAGAGGAACTAGATCCATTCGATTTGGGCAGAGAAAAGGATATTCGAGGGGTTTGTCTATTGAGGTAGCATGGTGTAGGCCATAACGCCCTTCTTGGCCTATCTAGGGTGTGTTATGGTTGAGCATTGATTTATTATGAGTGTGGCATGATTCTCCTAGTGAAGGGCGTATTGCAGAAAGAGAGTTTGTTCATCCGAGGGATCAAAACACCTCTGATCAAAAGGAAACTCATCCTAGAGGTTTCTAGTGGCCCGATCTACATTTCATGGGAGTTTCGAGTGATTTGGAGCACAAGAAGAGGATGGTCGAAATCTAGGGCATCTCCAGCCACGAGGGTAGTGCGCAACTCAGCCAGTTTGAGGGGGATTCCATTGCAGAGGACAAGGATCTCATCTTGTTATTCATTTCTTGCAGATATTTGGCCTTTGGAGGCTTGTATCTTCTCCTCTTGATCTTGCTTGATGGTTATTGTCATTTTGCTACTAGATCTCAGCTATATTGTACCAAATCTGTAGATCCATTGTATCAGGGTCTTCTACTATTATGAATAATATCAGATCTGAGGTATTTGTGATTATTTCTTGTGTTGTTGATCTTGCATCTTGTTGAGTATATTTCATTTCTATATCTTCTTTAATTCTTGGCTGCAAACACAAACAAACCACAAGATTAAACCCTAGCGCAACTCATGAGACATAAATATGCAAAGTGTTTGACGAATGCCACAACCAAAAAACCCATAAAAACCAATGAAAATGAAATGTTCCCGTCATATTGGCTTGGGAACATTACATGATCATCTTTGCTAATGGTCTTATGTTAGAATATAACATGAGTTTTGAGTTTTGATGTAAAGTGCAAGTCTTGGACTTCCAGAGATGTTGAGGTTCTCATGCGCTCTACAGTGAGCACATGTCCCTATGTTGGAGCGAGATGTTATCCCTTCACTTCTAGGGGTAACTAGAGGAGATGTTTTCTCCATGGTCCACATTATAGATGATAATTTCAATGATTTAATTCTAGAATATCCACAGATAGTTTCCCATAGATGCCTTCAATTACATTCACAATGCACTCATATCAGATGACATGGTGCATTACACATTGAGGGACATTGTTTTGACACTTCATATTGAGTGATAATGTCAATGTTTTAGGAATGAAAATGGTGATAATGAGTTGAATTGGATAATGAATAATTATGCTTTGAATTTTTACTTTTTTTGGTGTTTCACATTGGTGGTCATCATCATCTCCTAGTCAAGGATTGTCACTCTTGAGAAAAGTTGTACTATTGGAGGACCTTAATGGTGGTAACATGCCCACATCCCTTACCATGCATAACATATTTCATTTGTCCTTTCTACATTGTCCTTTCTTTTGGGTTGGTTGTTACATGTATCCCAAAAAATTTCATGCTTCATAATCCCATAAGAAGGAGCTTGAATGCCCAAGGATGATGTTGTTGATTAAGGTTGGTTGTCATTGATGTCAACCCTTGAAGAAAGTCTTGTAGCACAAAGGTTGGGTAATGGACCCAAGATTGTTTGATGTAAAGATGACTCATTATTGTCTTGTCATGGTTGATAATAATTAGAAATGGATGAACTCCAAAGTGGTCCCCTTATGGTGAAATCCCTCACGGGAAGACGCTTTGTGGATTGAGTTATCATAAAAGTATGGTTAGAGAACCCATGCTTATTTGTGGAATAATGAGATGAACGCAAGTGAATTTGCCAGTGAAACTATCATATATGGATAGTTCTTGTCATGCCATTTCCAGTGGTATGTGGAACATCACATAACTCCTCGCGGTTAGAGAGTTATGGCCATGAGAAGTTGGAAAACCCGGGTTTGGGTAATGGACCTAAGTTTGTTTAATGGATAATGGTATGATTTTTGATATATTTTCAGGTAATACTATTATATATGGATAGTACATGTCATTCCATTTTTGGTGGTATGTGGAACGTCACATAACTCCTCATGGTTTGAGAGTTATGGCCTTACGAAGTTGGAGGACCCTCATATGTCATCTAGAAGCCTCATATGTCATCTAGAAGCCCCAAAAGGTCAAAGTAGTCAAAGTGGTTTAAAATATTTTAAAAGGTAAATAATAAAGTGAAGTGATGTGTACTATAATTCAAAGTAAATACAAAATAAATTAATTCAATAATAAATTTAATGGAGAAATTAGAAGTGGGTTAACCCTAAAATAAAGAAAATGGGCAAAGTGACCTAGAAGATGTTTTTAAGGAAACTACTTGGAGAGTATAAATAAGAGGCAAGGCTTTCTCATTTAAGACACACTTGAGAATATTGAATACCTATAGGTGTTTGATGTAACCAAAGGATATCTAAGCCTAATTTCTGAGGAAACTGAAGAAAAGAAGGTCGGAATTCAAGGAAGGATAAATTCTTTTGATGATGCTTTCTAAGGTATGTTTTTTTTCAGGTCATCTCACCATTTTTGCAATAACTTTTTTTCTAGAATGCTTCAGACCGTGAAATTGATATGCCATTGAGGAAACATATCCAAGTATCTGTGATAAAAAATTTAGCTTGTGGGTCGTTGTATTTTTGGAGTTACACTCCGCGGAAAATAGAGTTTGTGGCTAGTCCTGAAACTAGTCAAACACGGGTGTTTCGGGTAAAAACGTCATAATTTGTTCATAACAGATCCAAATTCTGTAAGACCAAATGTGTTGGTTATGTTATAGTTTGTAGTATGTTGTGTAACATTTTCAGATCAATTCAACAAATATTCCATGCGAGGCACGCTCTACAAGGTCGCTCTCTAGAATAAGTCAGAATTCAACAAGGTGCATCATTTTTACGATAACTCTTTTTATGAGAGGTTCCAAGTAGTGACACCTGGAGGAATTGCATAAAACACACTGAAGAAAATTGTGTATCAATTTCAGATCTTTATTCATTACAGGTACAAAGTTATGATTATTTCAAGTTAGGGTTGTTGAATTATCCAAAACTAGTCTTGTGAGACTAAATAAACGTTTGATGAAAATGTTAGTTTCTTGTTGTTAAAGTTAAGGAAGGTTTGCAGGTATGTGATCATATACACCAGGTCTATTACAGATTTACAAATCATATTTGGATAATGAAATTGATGAGGGATTTTGGTTGAGGTACAAGTTGGGTACATGGTTGAGACAAGTAGTTGATGAGTTGACACATACATGAAGTGTATAGTTGATGATGATGGTACATAATGATGAGTCATAGTTGATGAGTACTTGACACATGATTGGTACATACTTGGTACATGGTTGGTTGCACTTGTTTATAGTACAGGTTGATTACAAATTCTTTGGTACAGGTTGGTGCATGGTTGATACATTTGTTTATGGTACATGTTGATTACAGGTTGAGGTACAGATTGATGCATGGTTCAGGTTTATTGGTACATGTTTACAACAGTATATCTCACAGTGATAGTGTGACAGTGGTTCCATCATTCTACTTCTACTTCATGGAGGTTGGACGAGGCAAGGATAGGTGGTTGTAGCCACCTTCCGGTTGTAGCCGGAGAACATAGGGGGTTGTAGCCTCCTTCTGGTTGTAGCCAAAGAATTGGGGAGTTGGAGTTTCACTCAGGTTGTAGCCTGAAAAACTAGGGGGTTGGAGCCTCCTTTCAGTTGCAGCTGGAAAACAAAGAAAGTTGGTGCTTCTAGTAAATGTAATTCTTCAAGACGTATAAGAAAAAACATTCTGTGGTTTTCTCCTGATTTGGGTTTCCACGTAAAACACTGGTGTAATGTGTATGTGTGTGATTGTTTATTTCTTACTGCTCATTATTGGATAATAATTCTACATTGATATAACATTTGGATTATTTGGAGAAAAATGATTATAATTATGCTATTATTGATNCCCCCCCCCCCCCCTCTCAGTAATCCAACAATTGGAATCAGAGCAAGTTTCTTCAGAAATCAGTTTAACCACTGAAAGGTAGATCATGGAGAGTACCAACTTGTATAAAAATGGAATACCACACTTTGATGGACATAAGTATGTTTTTTGGAGCATAAGGATGAAGACATATATACAAACACAGGGGTTTGAAATTTGGCAATCAAATGTAGATGGATACATAGTACCAGCGGTTCCACCAACAAATGACAAAGCAATGAAACTTGGTCAGAATAATTCCAAAGCTACAAATGCACTTTTGAATGGTCTCGGTGAAACAATATTCACTAAAGTTGCACATTGTAAATCCGCCAAAGAGATTTGGGACAAACTTCGAAATATTGGAGATACAAAAGTCAAAGTAGCAAAACTTCAAACTTACAGAGGTCAGTTCGAACAACTAAAAATGAAGGAAGATGAGAATATTGCAGCCTACTTCTTAAGAGTTGACGAAACAATGATTGCAATCATAGGATTGGGAGAAGAAATCGAAGAATATGTAATTGTTCAAAAGGTATTAAGATCTCTTCCTATGAGATTCAGCGCTAAGATATCATCACTAGAAGAAAGATCGGATTTGATGCAGCCTTCAAAGCATCCAAAAAGATCAAATAAAAAAAAAAGGAACAAGAAGAATATAGTAGCAACAACGACGTCTCGAAAGATGATGAAGAAGTGGCCAACTTCGTCAAAAGACTGAACAAGAGAACAAATGGTAAGTATAGAGGTAAGTTTCCTTTAATTTGTTTTAATTATGATGGTATTGGTCATTTTGCTAACAAATATCCTCATAAGAAAAAGAGAAATGATGAAGGTTATTGAAAAGGAAAACACACATATAAATGCAAAAGAACTACAAAGAAAGATTTCAAGAAAAACTTATGCATCAAAGAAGACATCTTATCATTAGATGAAGATGAAATCAGTGACAGTGAGATAGGAAGAGTTCTATTCATGGCAGTAAAAGATTCTGACAAAGAAGACTCCGAAGAAGAATATGAATAAGCCGAAGAAGGATATGAAGAAGTCGATGACGAAATTGAACAGGCAGAAGTGGACTATCGAGAAGAATTAATGTGTGTCATAGGAGTTATCAGAAGAGAAAAGAAGAAAAACAAGAAACTACAAGCATAACTAGACAAGAAAAATGACACTCGAGAACTAGAACAAGTGATCACAAGATTGAAGGTTCAAATAGAATAAGATAAAATAATTGAAGAAGCACTCAAAGAACGACTAGAAGAAAATGACAAGATCATTGGAAACTTGGAAGCAGAGATTGTCACACTAAGAAAGGATATTCAAAAGAAAAATATGTAGAATAGCTCAAAAGTTCTGGATGACATTATCAGTTGTCAAAAATCTCATCTTGACAAGTCTGGACTCGGATACAATCAGACAGAAAGGGGTTCAAGCTCCAAAACAACAGAGCAAGAAACAAATCCAAAACGTTATGCAGAAACAATCAAAGGGAATAGGAAGATGTACAAAGAAGATTACAGGGACACTCCTCCACTGAGAAGATTTAGATTTCAGAATCAACAACAGACAGATAGGCCTGAAGAAGAAGAAGAATTCATAAGAGCACCTTCTTTCAGAAGATCTTCAACTCCCACGTATCAAACTATATTTTTTTGGTGTATGTTATGCATGTAATGATTTTGGACATAAAGCTGTGAATTGCAGAGCTAACAAAAGGAACAATAACAACTTTGAGAGTCATACACAAAGGGGTTACTGAAGAATACCTAGTGAAACACAAAGAAGAAGTTACAATAGGTTTGAATCTTTGAGCACTGAAGTGGAATGCTACAACTGTAACAATTTTGGACACGTGGTCAAAAATTGCAGAATGACAGTCCCTCCTAAAGAACCTCAACAGAATAACAACAGTTACACACAAGAACCTCAGAAAACGACATAGATAAGAAAGCAAGATCAGTATAGCAATGAAGAATGCACAGTCGCTCTACAAGCTAAGCAGAAGAAACACGGTTGGTATGTTGACAGTGGGTGTTCAAAACACATGACAGGTGATAGAGACAAATTTCTTACATTGCGAAGGAAATAAATTGATCAGTCTCCTTCGAAAATGATAATTCAACCAAAATCATTGGAGAAGGCACAGTCTGAATTGGGAACAAGAATAAAAAGGCACAAAATGTTCTACTGGTAGAAGATATGAAACATAATCCTCTATGAGTCAAATGTGTGACCAAGGTCATAAAGTTACTTTTGATTCACAAAAGTGTGATAAGAAGAGAAGGTTCAGGGAAATTGGTCGGTACAGCTGCAAGAACTTCAAACAACATATATGTGTTAAGTGAAATTGAAAATGAAAAGTGTTGTCTAAGAAAGGAAGATGAAAGTTGGCTATGACACAGAAGAATGGGTTACATGCATTTTGATAACCTTGTCAAAGTCAGCAAAAGAGAAGCAGTCAGAGAAATGCTTCAAATCACGAAACCAACCAACACTTTATGCAACCATTGTCAACAAGGAAAGCAAACAAAGACCAGGTTCAAATCAAAGGAATATTCAACAACAAGACCACTGGAAATTGTGCATACTGATCTAGTTGGACCAATTACAATAAAGGGCTTAAAAGATGAGAGATATTTTATGTTATTAGTTGATGATTATACAAGAATGATTGTAGTTTGTTTTCTCAAGAACAAGTCAGAAGCTTTCGAAAACTTCAAGATCTACAAAGAAATGGTTGAAAATGAGATGGATTCAAGAATCAAATGCTTGAAATCTGATAATGGAGGAGAGTTCACTTCAAATGAATTTATGGACTACTGCAGCAGTCATGGAATAAAAAGACAATTCTTCGTTGCTAGGACACCTCAACATAATGGAGTTGTTGAAAGAAAGAATAGGACAGTACAGGAAATGGCTCGAACAATGCTAAAGGATTCCAAATTGACAGATATATTTTGGACACAGACAATGCATACAACAATTCACATTCAAAATAGAGTAATGTTCAGAAACAACACTGATAAAACTCCCTGCAATATATGGAAAGGAAGACCATCAAATGTGAAGCACTTCAGAGTTTTTGGAAGCAAATGCTGCATCAAAATAGAAAATGGCAGAATGGGAAAGTTTGACTCTCATGTGGACAAAGGAGTACTTGTTGGTTACTCAAGTACAAGGAAAGCATACAAGTGTTGCAATCTAAGATTGTACAAAGTTGTGGAAAGCATCAACGTAACAATTGATGAAACAGGCAGACCAGAATCAAAGGAAGAAGAAAACAAATCAATGGAACAACTTTTCGAAGAAGAAGAAGTAGAAGATGAAGAGAATCCGATAGAAACAGAAGAGCAAGTTTAACAAGTATCTCCAAAGACACTTAGCAAACGAGTACAGAAGAATCATCATTCAAATCAGATTATTGGAAACAAAGAAGCAGGAGTTGGGACTAGAAGAAAAATCCGTTCACCAAAACAAACACACTTAGCACTCTTATCTACAATTGAACCAAACTGTTTTGAAGAAGCCAACAAGGATGAATTTTGGAATAAGGCCATGAATGAAGAATTAGATCAAATAGAGAAAAATGACACTTGGGAACTGGTTCCAAGACCAAAGAATAAGAATGTGATCGGCACAAAATGGGTTTTCAGGAATAAATTAAATGAAGATGGATAAGTTACAAGGAACAACGCTAGATTGGCATGTAAAGGATATGCACAGATTGAAGGAATCGACTTTGAAGAGAGATTTGCCCCAGTTGCCAGAATGGAAGCAATCTGGTTGCTTTTAGCCTATGCATGCTCAAAAAATGTTAAAGTATATCAAATGGACGTAAAATTAGTTTTTTTTAATAGAGAACTTGAAGAAGTCTGCATTGAACAACCAGAAGGATTTCAGTTGTCAGAGAACGCAGATTATGTGTGGAAATTAAAGAAGGTCTTGTCTGGTCTAAAACAGGCTCCTAGAGCATGGTGTTCTAGACTAGATAAGTATCTGCAGCAGACAGGGTTCAGAAAAGGAAGTGCAGACAACAATCTCTACATCAAGGTAAGTGAAGGTAATATTTTATTAATTGAAGTTTATGTTGATGATATTATTTTTGGTAGTGATGATGACAGGTTAAGCCAGAAATTTGCAAAAGATATTCAGAATGAATTTGAAATGTCATTACTTTGAGAACTATCATTCTTTTTGGGACTTTAGATACGTCAAAGCAACCAAGGAATCTTTATTTCTCAAACCAGGTATATCAGAGAAATGCTAAAGAGATTCGAAATGGAAGATTGCAAACTAGTTGCAAGTTGAGCAAAGATGATGATTCGAAGTCTATAGATCAAAGGCAATACAGGTCAATGATTGGCAGCCTACTATATGTGACAGCATCCAGACCAGATGTAATGCAGACAGTTGAACAGGTGGCACGATTTCAGGCAGCACCAAAGGAGTCACATGTGTTAGCAGTGAAGAGGATTTTCAGATATCTCAAAGGAACATAAGAGTTTGAATTATGGTATCCAAAATGAAAGGATCTATCACTTATTGCTTACACAGACGCAGATTGGGCAGGTTGTATTGATGACTGACGAAGCACCAGTGGAGCAGCGTTCTACTTGGGTGAGTGTTTAGTATCATGGCTAAGCAAGAAACAATCATCAGTATCTTTATCTACAGTCGAAGCAGAGTATATTGCAGCAGCATCATGTTGTACACATGTTCTTTGGATAAAACAAACTCTGACAGATATACAGGTTGAGTATAATAAGCCCATTCCAATCTATTGTGATAATACAAGTGCCATCAGTATCTCGAAGAACCCGGTGATGCACTCCAAGATGAAGCACATTCCAATAAAGTATCACTTTCTACGGGAGCAGGTTGCAGAAAAGAATATCAGAGTTGATTATGTGGGCACAAAAGAACAAGTGGTAGATATCTTCACAAAACCACTTCCACGGGAATCCTTTGAATATCTTCGCCAGAGACTTGGAGTTATTTCTACTCCAAAATGAATGTTTTTTGAATGCTTATCTTATATGTCTTAGATTTACACGAGGAAGCACCATAAGAGGACAGTTCAGTCAAGGGGAGCAACCCCGGATGGAAATATACCTTTGCCATTGATCACAAAGGGGGAGAGATTTATCATATGCAGAGGACAGAGGCATGGTTCCAAGGGGAGCATGAGTGATATGATTTCAGTACTGCATCAGAGTGTTGCCATCAATGCCAAAGGGGGAGATTGTTGATTAAGGTTGGTTTTCATTGATGTCAACCCTTGAAGAAAGCCCCATAGCACAAAGGTTGGGTAATGGAACCAAGATTGTTTGATGTAAAGATGACTCGTTATTGTCTTGTCATGGTTGATAATAAGTAGAAATGGATGAACTCCAAAGTGGTCCCCTTATGGTGAAAGCCCCCACGGGAAGACGCTTTGCGGATTGAGTTATCCTAGAAGTATGGTTAGAGAACCCATGCTTATTTGTGGAATAATGAGATGAACGCTAGTGAATTTGTCAGTGAAACTATCCTAGATGGATAGTTTTTGTCATGCCATTTCCGGTGGTATGTGGAACGTCACATAACTCCTCACAGTTAGAGAGTTATGGCCATGAGAAGTTGGAGAACCCAGGTTTGGGTAATGGACCCAAGTTTGTTTGATGAATAACGGTATGAGTTTTAATATGTTTTCAGATAATACTATTCTATATGGATAGTACATGTCATTCCATTTTTGGTGGTATGTGAAACGTCACATAACTCCTTATGGTTTGAGAGTTATGGCCTTACGAAGTTGAAGGACCCTCATATGTCATTTAGAAGCCCCAAAAGGTCAAAGTACTCAAAGTGGTTTAAAATATTTTAAAAGGTAAATAATAAATTGAAGTGATGAGTGTACTATAATTCAAAGTGAATACAAAATAAATTAATTCAATAATAAATTTAATGGATAAATTAGAAGTGGATTAACCCTAAAATAAGGAAAGTGGGCAAAGTGACCTAGAAGATTTTTTTAAGGAAGCTACTTGGAGAGTATAAATAAGAGACAAGACTCTCTCATTTAAGAAACACTTGACAATATTGAATACCTATAGGTTTCTGAGGTAACCAAAGGATATCTAAGCCTAATTTCTGAGGAAAGTGAAGAAAACAAGGCCAGAATTCAAGGAAGGATAAATTATTTTGATGATGTTTTCTAAGGCATGTTTTTTTTCAGGTCATCTCACCATTTTCACAATAGTTTTTTTCTATAATGATTCAGACTGTGAAATTGTTATGCCATTGAGGAAACATATCTAAGTATCTGTGGTAAAAAATTCATCTTGTGGGTCGTTGTATTTTGGAGTTACACTCCGTGGAAAATAGGGTAGGGTTTGTGGCTAGTCCTGAAACTAGTCAAAAACAGGTGTTTCGGGTAAAAACGTCATAACTTATTCATAACAGATCCAAATTCAGTAAGACCAAATGTGTTGGTTAGATTACAGTCTGTAGTATGCTATGTAACATTTTTAAATCAATTCAACAAATATTTTTTGTGGGCACGCTCTACAAGGTCGCACTCTAGAATAAGTCAGAATTCAGCAAAGTGTGTAATTTTTTCCATAACTCATTTTCTAAGAGGTTCCAAGTAGTGACACCTGGAGGAATTGCATAAAACACACTAAAGAAATTGTGTATCAGTTTCAAGCCTTTATTCATTACAGGTACAAAGTTATAATTATTTCAAGTTAGGGTTGTCGACTAATCTAAAACTAGTCTTGTGAGACTAAAGAAACGTTTGACAAAAATGCTAGTCTCTTGTTGTTAAAGTTAATGAAGGTTTGCAGGTATGTGATCATATAAAAAGGGTTTATTACAGAGTTACAAATCATATTTGGATGATGAAATTGATGAGGGATTTTGGTTGAGGTACAAGTTGGGTACATGGTTGAGACAAGTAGTTGATGAATTGGCACTTACATGAGGTGTATAGTTGATGATGATGGTACATATTGATGAGCCATAGTTGATGAGTACTTGACACATGATTGGTACAGGTTGGTACATGGTTGGTTGCACTTGTTTATGGTACATGTTGATTACATATTGTTTGGTATAGATTGGTGCATGGTTGATGCACTTGTTTATGATACAGGTTGAGGTACAGGTTGATGCATAGTTCAGGTTTATTGGTACATGTTTACAGCGATATATCTCACAGTGATAGTGTGACAGTGGTTCCATCATTCTACTTCTACTTCAAGGCGGTTGGACGGGGCAAGAACAGGTGGTTGTATCCACCTTGCGGTTGTAGCCGGAGAACATAGGGGGTTGTAACCTCCTTCTGGTTGTAGCCAGAGAATTGGGGAGTTGGAGCTTCCATCAGGTTGTAGCCTGAGAAACTAGGGGGTTGGAGCCTCCTTCCAGTTGCAGCTGGAAAACAAAGGAAGTTGTTGCTTCCATTTAATGTAATTCTTCAAGACATATAAGAAAAAACATTATGTGGTTTTCTCCGGATTTGGGTTTCCACGTAAAACACTGGTGTAATGTGTATGTGTGTGATTGTTCATTTCTTATTGCCCATTATTGGATAATAATTCTACATTGATATAGCACTTGGATTATTTGGAGAAAAAATATCATAATTACACTATTACTGATTCACCCCCCCTCTCAGTAATCCAACAGATGTAGCTTTAAAAATAAAATGATATAGAAAGAGAAAAGTCCCTAATTCAAAATGCAAGGAAAATAAACAAACAAGAAAAAACAAAGCATTTAAAACCAATAAATAAGTGAAGCAGGAGCTCTACCCCCTCACTAAGAGGCCATCACCCCAATTCCTATGCAATGAATGCATATCTTACAAAAATGACTAACCAAATCAAATTTCAAAAGCCAAAAAAGGTTTAAGCAATAAAGAAAAAAGGAAAACAAGGGTTTGGAAAGACACAATGTCGAGGAAAGGGTACCTCATTACCTAAGTGATCCCTTTACAAAGGTGATTATACTATCATACATGGCTTTGCATGTCAATGACAGTCCACCCATGAAGTAAACTCCAAACCATACCTCATTACCTAAGTGCTCCCTTTACAAAGGTGATTATACTATCATACATGGCTTTGCATGTCAATGACAGTCCACCCATGAAGTAAACTCCAAACCATACCACATACCATTACACATACTCCTTGATGGGTTCCTTGGGATATAATTCTTATCTTGGGTACTAGCACACCTAATAGGGGGTAATAATGATCCTCCCATACCTATACTTGACAAATTGTATACGTTTGTAAGCTAGTGTGAAGTTTGAAGAGGATACTTTGTGAGAACTATCTAATGGTTTTTGCATTGACATGACTCACTTTATATGTTGTATTTGGATTGTGTACCTTGCCTCCAGTCTTCATGATGCACTTGACCACATGAGCCCCTCATCAGGTGATGGATTTCACATAACCACATGCATGGTTGACACTTACATCCTTTGGAAGATATTGAGGGTATACTAGCACACTTTAATGGACGTCATCCCCACCACTTGATTGAGAGTGTTCCACCTTCTCTTTATGATGTTGTACCTTTTCTTGAGGACGTGGCACCCTTTACATGATGATTGTACCTTTTATTGATGGGATGTTGCACCTTTATGATGATGACATGCCTTCATGTGACGTTTGGGTTCTTGATGATGATATGGTGCCTTTTGATGAGATATCACACCCCTTGGAGACATGAGACACCTCTTAGAGATCAAACATCGCACCCTTTCATGCCATCATTTCACTTTTGATCCACTGGTCATCACTTTGGAGTGAGTTGTCCCCTTCATGAGGCCACACATGCCACATGTGTGAGATTTAGAGCACGTTTATGAGGGACAATTTGATGTTTGAGCTACTTTAGTTTATCTTGGAGGCATCATTGGGGGTCTTAGTGACCTATCCACTCATGTATCATGTATTTTTTTATGTATTGTTTCCTTATCGCTAGGGTTTGAGAGAGATAAAGACATTGTTTTATGTTTTTAGGGATTCTACTATGTGAGAATGGTGCTAGATCTCTTATGTAAATAAGAGAATCAATTCTCTCATGTAAATCATTGCTACTTGTGGAGATACATCACTACTTGTACATTCTCTCTTATGAAAAATGTTATGGATGGCTAGTTAGAACGATTTTTCAGAGAGGATGTTCTTGTGGATGCTTCGATACTTCATGGATATTCATTGCTAGGGTTTCTATGAATGAAATATTTCTTGAGTAAGTCGTCTCTTGGCATCTTATATTTTTGTTTATGAATGTGTTTAAGTGTAATGTTGTTTCTCTACTATTGGTTGAGCAATCTCCTGGATTTCTCTTGAACAATCCCTTCTTATTAAAGCTCTTGGAAGGCTACTAGTGAAGAACCTTCCCTTGAATTGTCCTTAATATATTAGGAGGATATCTAGGCTTAGTAGTGAACAACATCTAGATATCACCCTAAAATTCACTCCCCTCTCTCCAAATGAGTCATTAATTGACCCTATATGCCCAAAAATATAGTAGGCACTGTTCACTCTCCCAAGAGTTAATCATTTAATTCTGAAAATTACACACTTTTCACAATTTTAGGGTTAATTTAGGGTTTTGTAACAATAAATATTCATTTTCAGCCATAAATAACCTAGATGTTTTGACTTTTTATGCATGTTATTGACCTAATAAACATTGTAAAACCCTAAAATTCTTTGTTGATTTATTATTACAACCATCTAGGGATAGACGTGTAGGGGATTTTTAGGGAAGTTATATGCCTCTTAAATTTATGATTTTGTTGATGAATGTAACCCTAATTTAGTCCATGGTTTATCCCTCTTGTTTCATTGGTTATTTACTTGTTAAATGGTTGATTTTATTGATATTGTAATAACTTGTTTTCTTACCATAATTTAACATATTTTCTCAAGTTTTACAACAATCTTTAGCTTTTTCTTAATTTGTAGTGTTTGTGGATCCTCTTGAGTGTTAATTTGACTTTTAAAACCTCATAGATTGATCTAGATCCTCATCTATTCAAATATGGAAATCGCTTTACTCACCACCTTATCCTTACTTTGTCTATCCTATTTCATTGGTGGTAGATTGAGTAGTTAATCGGGAGGCCCTAGACTTGATAGTGTCTTGCATAGGGATTCTTGGAGACTACTAGGGAAGCCTCCCTTGTGTTGTATTTACTCCACTAAAGAGAGGGAAGTTTTTTCCTAGGTGACAGTGGTGACATCTTTCGATGTTCCACTAGTCTTGTGCCTCTTGAGGACTTTGCACTAAGATGCTAGATTGTGTGGTAACATTTTGGTGTTGTTGTTAGGGATAATTGAGTCACATTCTTATTGGAAATTTGAAGTCTATACTTCCACTTCATTGATGAGTAGAAACCAAATCCTTATCTATGTATACTCATTTGGCGACTTCATTTTGAGAATTATGATTACGATGAATTGTGTGAGGAAATATTAGAGATTAGGAAGGAAAATGAATAATCTCTAGAAGACTTTTTTATAAGGTTCATGCATCCTTTCTATAGATTTCATTTGGATGATATGCCCTACGTCATTGATTCACTTCTACATTTTATTTCTCTTTCTAATGAACAAGATCAGCTAGTGGATGGAGAATCCAAATCATGTCTTAATGTTACTTTACATGTTGATTTGGATTCAGATGAAGATGTTGAGGATACTAATGATTTGGTTGGACAACGTATGTTTGGATATTTTTTCACTATGGGGGATATGGATCATACTAAGCATATTTTTTCAGATGAAGGATATGTATCCTCCCACCATTCCATTCCTCGGGTCTTTCCTAGTGATGAAAAAGAACCCTCTTGTGTAGTAAATTTGAGTTCATATTTTTTTGTAGTGGACATAGAGGAAGGATTTCCTACTGATAATGAGACACTTTGGGTTACACCAATGGCTATGTTAATTTATCATTGTGCTATTTTTTCTTTGACATCACATGAAATGGAGGAAACTACAGAGAAAAATGGAAAAAGTTGTCATGCACTTAAAAATATGATATCTACCTCACGAATGGATGAGATGGAGTCTATTTTTGTTGCCATGGTTGTTGTACGGTTATAAACTCTTCTAGTTTAACTGAGAAAGTTCAAGAAGGTTTTCCTATAATTACCGAATTATTTATAGAGCATTCTTGTTCATAAAATCATTGTGATTTGCTCCTATCTCTTAGCCATGAGTATGTTTTAGAAGATATTTCAGATTTACATATTTTAAAGGAGAAAAACAACAATGTTGATCAGTTAACTCTAGGAGAAGAAATAAACACACAATGCATAACACTTTATGTACCACAATTTACATCTTCCTTAGAAAAAGAGAATATTGTTAAGGAAGAAGGTTTTGAATGTGAAACAATTCCTAGTGTGAAGTCTACCAATTCACAATCAAAACCAATCATGAATGTTCTTTAGCAAGAAGTGATACCATTCAAAGAGACTACTATTGAAAATCATTCTCATTCTAGAGAGGCATTTCATTCTCTTACACCTTCTACTTTCTATTCTTTGTACCTTGGTCTTTTTAATGGTTTTGTTGTGCATGCAACTATTCAAGATCCTTTTCGAACTCGTTCTACATGGCCAAATATCAATAAAGTACAAGATGTTCACAATGTACATATAAAATAAGGAGTGGAAGCAACCCATTCTCGAGAATCTTGTAGTTTTCTTCCTTATCAATCTTTTTCTTGTGAAGAAGAGGGTGTTGTAACAAACATGTTTCTCAATGAGTCTTCTATTGATTTATCTACATTTATGATTAATAGAGAGTCTTGTTGTAAAAGTAGACAATTAGTTGAGATTGATGATATTAGTGTCTGCCACCATATTACTAATGATATGCCCTATATAATGATGGAAGATAGTCCATGTATATTATTTGATCTCACTAATTCATCTCAAGTTGTCAATTGATGTGAATTATGAGCGGAGGGACGCTTGCCAAGACAATGAGGCACTTTGGTTTCGAGCGATGGTTATGTCAAGATCTCATTATTTTGACTTCCCTCTGGAATTAGTGATAATATTAGTACTAAGACTCTTTCACAAAGTACATTTCATGCAGATTTCATACATGATTCTATGAAGGTATGCTACCTTCCCACGAATTCCCTCCGCCAATTTTATGATACTCATCGTAGATTTTATAATAGAATTGAAGTATGGTTGGAGGGATATTACTTATCTATGATATAATTGAAGTATGGTTGGAGGGATCTTACTTATCTATGTAGTGTAGGATAGGAGTAGGATAGGTTAGGCTAGTTTATTTTCTATAGTTTTATTTTTTGTTTTCAATAAATTCAGTTGTAAGGGATTACCTATCCTTGTGGGTAAAGATTCATATTGATCTTCTTCAAGATATATTCAATATATAAAGAATTTTTTAGTTATTTTCATTTTAATAAATTGCAAATGAATATTATTTGACTTGTTAGTATAATCTAATTTTTGTTTCTAGTCACTAGCTAGTTTTATTTTTTTCCTTTATCTTTTAATAAAAGACTTGTTGGTTGAAAAGTAAAGAAGAATTTATTGTATGAGATGAAAGGATAGCTAGTTTTATTTTTTTCCTTTATCTTTTAATAAAAGACTTGTTGGTTGAAAAGTAAAGAAGAATTTATTGTATGAGATGAAAGGATTGCATGCTGATATTTTTCCCTAAGAGAAAGATTTAGTTGTTGCACTCTCAAATCTTGTTAATTGTATATTTGGATTAATTTTCTGATCACTGTCTATACCATGACATTCATGATTTTCTTGTAGTATTCCTTTTATGGATAGACTATCATTTTATGAATTAATTGAAAATATTTTTTTTTTAAATGATACACTCAACAACTTTGCCTTGAAAATCAACACTCAAATTTCCCATTTGATATTTTTATGATTAATTGAATTATGAGTGGGCTTGCCTATGAGTTTTTATTTCGCAGTATTGTACTCTGTTAATGAAGGTTTGAGAATTAAAATTATTTTCATCTCAGATTAATACCACTCCAATTCTTTTAATTCCTTTCGATGATTATTTATATTAGGTTTGAAGTTATGTATATGGTTGTTTTCCCAATAATCACTTTCTTAGATTGCTTTCAACCAACATTGTTTTAGTGTAGACTTAACACATTGAAACTTAGCTAAGTTTTATTTTTGAGTTTTTGTTTGATTTGATCGGTTCTAGTTTTATTTTCTTTTCCGCTTGTAAATAATCTTACTTTCGATTGAGTCAAGTTTTCCTATCAAGATGGAAGCTTGCTTAGTCCGAGTTTCTTCTTGTATGCAAGCAAAATGTTCTAGTTACTAGCAACAACATTCTTCCCTACCAATTGGAAATATGTTTGACAACTAATGACATATTTCCTCTATAAATATTTTGTTTGGATCTCTTTGAGGAAATTTTTGGGAATCAATCATATTATTCACTTAAGAAATAATCTCATATTATTCACTTAAGAAATAATCTCAGTCCTACTAATCAATGATGATTTCAATCATGGTCCTTACCCCAAGTTTGTTGGGAAGCATCTTTCCATCATATGGAATTGTTGATCTTGAGTCACTTTGGTTACACTCATGACTAATTTGATTATTACCATGGCATAATGTTGTACTCTTAATTCATCACATAATAATGTTGAAATCATTTGGACTCGTGGAATTAACAATCATCTTTATTAACAAAGAGGTTGTGGATATCTTGGAAGGAAGAGTCAATATAATTTCTAAGATTGTAGGTATTGATCTATTAAAATCTTATTTTACCAAGACCTTAGCCATGGTAGTAAATTTAATGGATGTCATTTCCAGTGGAATGTAACTTATGAATCTTTGGATTTTAGATTTCGAAGCATTCCATGAATGCTTACTGATAACCCCTGTAAGAGTTTAAGTTGATTCATAACTTTCAAGGAAAATCCTATGTGGGTCAGTTAGAATAAGAATTTTTATTTGACATAAGTCTCAAGAATTTATTCATCGTGACTAACATCAACTCATCAATTATTAGAAATCAAATTCTAATAATCTCATTCAATTATGGTTTCTAATCTTATCTTTCATTCGTTTATGATGGGAGAATCATTTAATCTAGATCGTTATATAAGATTATTTGTACCATATCAAGATTGTTCGAAGTGCTTCCAGATCCATGATAATTTCATCTTTCCAATAAGGAGATTGAATATAACAAGGGTTGCATGGCAACTCAGTCACTGTCTAGCTAGTTAGGAAATACATGTTGAACAATGAAACTTAATATAACTAAATGCACAAGTAATGAATATTTTTTGTGAAAAAATAATAATGGAGGGTTGTTTGTTATTCAAAATGTATAATGAATCCTAAACTGAATGGAACTATAATATTCATAAATATAATAAATATATTATAAATATAATAATAAATAATATATTAGATAATAAATATAATATAAATATAATAATGCATAATGTTAGGATATTTAGACACTTAGGAATTAGTTAAGATCTACTTGGTATAATATGTCGTTAGGTAAAAGTGTGTTTCTTTAGTATGCATTAGTGTGCATTTGTAGTTAGGAAATCCGACGGTCACGATATGTTCCCGACATAGAGTGATCTGACGATTCATACTCTCCTCGATATTAACGGCCATTGATCCGTGGCTTAACACCCGATTGGTCCATGATCTCTATTTAAAGAGCATGGAGGGTCATTTGTCAATGATCAATTGTGAGAAACTCTCTTGTAAAATCTCTCTGTAATCTTTTTCTTTGCATTAATAAACTGCTCCAAGTGGCCGCGTTGGCTGGGGCTGTGGATGTTTCCCCGTAGGGGTTTTACCACGTGAAAACATCGGTGTGTTGATCTTTGATCTAGTTACGTGAGTGGTTACTGAAGGTGTTCGTCCTCTGTTGGAATACCTGTGTTGTCGAACATGGTATCAGAGCCTGTTTGAACACCCGTTCCTGTTGTAGATCGAGATCGTGAAGCCGAGTTGCCTCATCTCCATTTTCTGGCATTTTCGTACATTTCTGGGCTGAGAGGAATTTTCCATTGCGTCTGGAGCACTCGTTTCATTTAGGAACACTTTTCGTTTCACTCGAAAAGGTTTTCGTTTTCCCAAGATACGGCCATTACAGTCAAATCCGAAGGTATAAAGTCTGAATACACATTTTTTTTTAAATTTTTGCAAAGTTTTGATTTTATTTCGGTTTGTATTTTTTATTTCGGGGTTGCTACTCTTTTAGATCTGCGTATTTTATTTGCCCTGCGCCTTGTGTGATCTCGGCAAATCAGAAACAGATAGGAAAAGGTGCATCTTTCGGGTAAGCTAACCGAGATCTAACCCTTGTTGTCATCGAGAAGCGAAATTTTTTTTCTTGTGTGAAAAGAGTTTTTTTGGAGCATGCTCTCCAAGGCCGTCTTCCACAAC
>ML849073.1:0-33157 GCA_009831015.1 Picea engelmannii
GAATGCCTTCCAATGGTTCTACATTTAGGGAAATTGAGGAAAAATGGGCAGATTTCAAAGATGAACCTCGTAATGTTAGGATTTCATTGGTAGCTGATGGTGTTAATCCATTTAGAGAGCTTAGGTCTGTTTACTCAGTGTGGCCTATTTTTGTTATCAACAATAACATTCCTCCTTGGATGTCAATAAAGAGGGAGCACATAATGTTGACAATGATTGTTCTAGGTATTTGTTAACATTAATTTTTTGAATGTAACATTTTCATTTGTTTCAATTTTTGCATAATATATTTTGTTTATTTATTTACTTATATATATTACATGATATCATTCCTATAGTAATTATGTGTAATTTCAAACAAATAGGTAAGTACCGAGTTAAATATATGAATGTATATATCGATCTTCTTATCGACAAGCTACTAAAGTTATTGGCTGACATCACAATGTATGACATATGTAAACCAATTTGGGAGAAGAAATTTAAATTATGTGGAATACTTTTATGGACAATTCATGATGCCCCTGGACTAACACATTTTTGTGGTATGTAGCATTTGTTTTTTTTTTTTTAAGTAAAAAAAGTAGAACCTGCTATATTAAGTTATCAGAGAAACATTGACAAAATTCACAGAGATATAGTTCTGAGCCACCAAAAATGTTGTCATTTTACCGGAAACTAGCATAGTTTGGAAAACTGTTTTTCCCTCTGTCTTGCCCGAAGGAAACTAGGAGAGATGGCCATAGGTCAAGTGTACATGTAGCAATAACATGATTAAACATAAAACAAATTATCAAAGGAGAGCCTAGATACCCAGTGACCTGTCGCCCTTTCTTGTCTGCCACGTGGACCTGGATGGGATGGCGAATGGCTGCACACAGAATGGACATTTCCTCTTTGCTGGAGCATTGGAGTACACATCAAGGAGCAAGTCCAGACGTTGTCCCATGAGAAGGGATCTATGCTCCTGGTCTTCCATGTGGCCTCGGAGTTCGAACACCAGATCCAGATGCTCTGCACGGAGGAAAGGAACATGCAAGTCATTACCTACGTCGTCGAAGATTACGTTCCCCACTTCCATGTTCATCCCAGCTCTGTCTTCAATCTCATTCAGTTCTGCACCGAGCGCTTCCTCCTTCATCCCTGGTCTAGTCTTGTCTGCACTCCCTTCAGTGCAAGCCTTGTCCTGAGCTTCGTCCTCATTCGTTGCCTGCACAACATGGCTGGTGGGGCTGTAGTCACCCGCCCATGGTATCTCCTCAATGATGCACACAGGGAAATCTTTTGCTGTCTTGTCTTTAGGACTGCTACCAACCTGGGAGTCCGGCGCCATGGCTTGGGGTTCCGGGGTGGTCACGAATTCCTCCACGAATGACGTTTCTTCAACATAGCAGGTAGGAAACTCATCCACGACACCACCCTCCAGCCTTCTTCCAGGCTCAATTACCATGGTTTGACTGCTATGTTCTGTCCCAGTCTCAACAATAATGGTATGCAGAGCCAATTGGTCAGCGCGAGCCCTCTTCCGGAGAATGGAGGTCACCATCGACAAAGCGCGCTCCAGTTTCTCCCTCCTTTGCCTCTGCTCTTTGTGGGTGTACTAAGCCAAGCCACGGTGAGGCCTACCTCGCTTCTTGGTCATGGTTGTCGAGTGGTATATAACAATGCAGAGAGGATGCAACGAAATGAAAGTGAGACAAGATGATAAGGAACCAAAGCTGCACCAGAGCTCCCAACTGACGGGGAGGCCCAAAACAAGAGCAAACCAGCTCTGTCCAGGTGCTCGAAAATACAAATTGCCAAAAACTGGATTCGCCTAGCTATCCATAGACCCTTTCATGATGAGTGCGGTATGAGCGAGAGTTTTTGCGCGAGGGGGGAGTCTCTCCTCCATAGAGCATATGTAATGGCCAACTACCATCATAAATGCGGAGAGGATGGGTGGTAGCCATCAACATTTATGTTGTGGCTCAATGCAGAGCTAGGTGGCGAGGTATTGCCACATGTCACCCCATCTAGGGCGGTATGTAGCATTCTAATATTTCTATTTAATACTATATAATTTTTTAATGTTATCATGGTGTATGTTTAATTTTTAAATAATCTCATTGTATAATTGATATTAATCCATTTGTTGCAGGTCTTCAAACAAAGGGTAAATTTGCATGTCCAGTTTGTGGCCCCAAGATGAAGTATCGTCATTCAATTTTTTTAGGAAAGGTGGTGTTTGATGAGTATAGGAACCTCCTCCCTAAGAACCATAGGTATCGTACTACTAAAAAACATCTTTTCAATGGGAAAGAAGAGACTAGTTTAAAACCACGAAGAATGACACCTCACCTATGGAGGTTGGAATATAATAGAAATCGTCAAGGTACTAAATTTTATCAAGGTTGTAATATAATAGAAATCATAAAGGTTGGAATATAATATAAATCGTTAAGGTTATTCGCATGTACCACGTCACATGAAGCAACATTTGGGAGACCTAATATTCGTCGCAATATCCACGACATAACGTCGCAAGAGAGTCGAAATGGACGTCGCAAAATGACCCAAATTTTCTAGTGATTCAACCATTCTTGGTACACTTTCTGTCTGAGTTGTGCTCTCATTGCAGCCTTCTCTTGGGTTGACATTGTTGTGGGGTGCAACAGAATATGGTAGGTAGGTCGCTCATCATCAGGCGAATCCTAATTTCAAAAATATTGAACATTATTACATTGATGGTATTAGTAAGCACAATTCAATAATTTGTTTGTTTACATTACACCAAAAAAATATTACCATCACCGACCAAGGATTGTGGCTGGAAGATGGAATGACACAATTGGCAGGGTAAAGCGATCATTTTCATCTACCAACTTCTTTTGGTATGTTTCTCCTGATAAGACCTTCTGACGTTTTTCAATTGGTATTGGAATATTTTTTGCATCTGAATTCGATTCTGAATCAGGATCCTGCAAATTTGGATACATTTATATTTATATTGACATGGATAAAAAAAATTCAATGAGATAATCGAAACATAAACAAAATAAGTTAAACTTATTGGAGATGGAAAGGGAGAACTCCGTGATGGACTTTGAGCAATATGGAATGGGATGGAATTTGAATAATTGGCCATTTATCATATAATAATGTTTCCTCCCTACATTTCAACAAAATTAACAATACATTTTCATTTACATATCTAAAATAAATTTCGAGGACCATACCACAATCTAAGTTTGAATATATTTTTGAAACCATTTTTTAAGAATAAGTTCACATAAAACCTAAAATGTATACTGAAGTATTGCAAGTCATGTGAATTCATCCTAAATAATAATTTGAGATGAATATACTATTTTGTGTATAAATAAAAGTTCAAATAACTTTAAAAGTATAAAAATGTGCTTATCAACCACAAAAGCATTGGTGCACATATTAATAATAAGCATCGATGCATTGAAAAATCAACCACGCCCTGTTTCTAGATTTTAATAATAAAAAACAATTATATGTCATTGGTGCATAATGTAATATGGCCACACGGGTGCGTCAAATAATATGGACGCACTAGTGCGTAATGTAATATGGACGCACTGGTGTGTCTTACATAAATGCACCATCGTGCCACAAAATTAAAAAAACAAAAAAACGCGTTTTTTTTAAAACAATTAAAAAAATAGCATCAATCGAATTTCATAGTCATTTAAATACTAAAAAGGTATTCACTATTTCATTATTTTGCAAAATTTTGCAGGGTAGAGACTTGCAATAGAGACATACAGATGGACACTGTGGAGGAGTAGAATACTTTGGAACCACAATATTATTTAGAATATGATAATTTCAAGGGTATGGTGATCCACTCTAAACCCTTTTCATAAAGGGTTTTTAATATTAAGAAGGTATTCAATATTTTCATTATTTTTCCAAAATTTACAAGAGACATATTTGGAAGAGAGACATACTGGGGAGCACTGTGGAGCAGAATAATACTTTTGAACAACATAAATATTTAGAAAATTAGGATTTGAAGGGTATGATGATTCACTAAAAACCCTACATTCAATAAAAATAAAATAAAAAAATTCATACTTACCTTAAACCCTTGTTTTGTTTTTCTTACGTGAATGTAAAATTTCACCCTAGGGTTTAAGTCCCTCTATCACTTCAGAATTATGGATTTTGCTTTAGGTATTTTAGATCTAATGGGTTTGTTTTTATATATATAAGTGTTTGGAATGTGATGAAAAGAGACCACTTGTTTCATCAGATCCTAAACACAGTTGACCCTCTACCCTTTTTTTATATTTTTTTTAAACGGTTTCTGATTTGATGTTTTTAAAAAAACTTTTTCTGCTTTTTCGGTGTTCTTTTTCCACAAAAATGCACCGATGCATTTATGTATAAGGAACACACCGATTAAACCAAATTAAAAAAAAAAATATTAAAAAATATGGTGCATAAAAAAAACTATCACCGATGTTCTCATCTAAATAACACACAAAAACATAATTTTTAAATTTTTCTTCTCATCAGTGTGTAATTTTTCTATTGTTTTTATTTTATTTTTATGAATGTTTAATTTTTTTGCTATGTATTTGTTTTCTATTGTAGTTGTTGTGATGTATTCTATATATATCACACTATTGCAATTCACAATATTTTAAAAAAGAAATTGAATTGTTTGGTGCGTGCTAGTGTATGGAATGCACCGGTGCATTTTATGTAATAAATGCACCAGTGCTTTGAATATAAAAAGCGCACCGGAAACAATGATTTTTTTTTCTCTAAAAAAGTGCACCGGATCTCAACAACAACATGCTTCAAATGTATGTAATCATTTAATTTTTCTAGTAGGTAAAAATAATTAATTATACATTAAATATTAATTTTCAAATATTCTCTTACAGAAAAGAAAAGAAAATGGAACTCATTCTACACATAAAAGTGGACGACAAGGAAGAAAATGGTTGATAGCAAAGTTTGTGAGTAATTTTTATTTCCTTATAACAACTTAATGTTTCTTTTTGTATATTTTAAGTTGTTTTACAACAACCATCATTGAATGTCTTCAAACATGTGCTAACATATAAAGAAGAGCCATCAAAAATATTGATTCACATTGGGTTAATTAAGGGTTGTGAGTATATGTTGGCATATCAAAAATTAATTGTCGAATTTGTAAGTATAATCTATGTTGTTTTACTTCCATCATTTTATAATTAATGAAACATAAATACTACTTTATATTAAATCTATGATTTATTATGGGGTATAAAACTTGCAGGAAACAAGGTATGGAACTAAGCCAACACACGAATTGTTGAAACAAGGCATGAGATTTGATTTTGGACATATGTGTATGATTCATGAGTCACTTATTGCTTTGGAGGTACGTCACTTCTCAATTTACATTCATGTATATTATTTATTTCAATTTTCATTATTCTCACCAATGTAGATAGAATCATTACATTTTATTTTTATGTTTGTAGATGGAAATTCAAGAAGAACAAAACAATCGAGACAGTCAACCAAGCATTCAACAAAATAACCAAAGGCATGGAAGTAGCTTGAGCACTAACAACAGTTCCAGTGAAGAACGATGACCAATTCATTTGGATATGAATGCAAGCTGCAATTGTATTATTTTGAAATAATTGTCTGTGAAAATCAGACATTTTTGTTTAATGTAATGGACATCGTGTCCCAATTGAAATACAAGGGATTACCGATAAGCGTCCCATTTTGTATGACAAAGACCCTCTTATTAAGATAATAAAATATGTTTTAATTTATTCTATTTCATTATCCAATGTCATTGTGAAATGTTACATCGCTGATTAAATATATGGATGACTAAATATTATAATGAAGATATGCAAAATCTGATGATATAACGAATTAATCCAAACATCATATCCAAATTCACTAATCAAAATATAATATATATGTAAATTTTTTGATAAATAATGGAATTAAAAAATAACAATAATTGCACTATCACAAGTCGATGTTTCTCGGTGTATTTTAATTATTAATCTCATATGTGCGTTTAATATTAAAAATCATCGGTGTGTTTCATATGAAATTTGCACCGATGCTTTTATGTAATCAATTAGCACTGGTTTCAATATTAATTTTATACCACAAAATTATATTAAAAATTTGGTCATCGATGCGTTAATCTTATACGAAGCACTGGTGCATATGTGTTTTTGATATGCACCGACACTATTATGTTATTGATAAGCACTGAGGATTGTTTGTTATTGAAAAGTACCGATGCTTTTTGGCTTTAATGCACCAGGGCATTTTTCCATGTAACGCACTGGTGCATATTATTTTATCCAGCATCAAAGCCTTCTTATTAATAACACATCGGTGCATTCTATGCAGAAAGCCTCAGTTCTTAATTATTTTTAACTGTCCTGGTGCATTTTGATGGTAATGCCCCAGTGCATACACGACAAACTCTGAGGTTCTTATACGAAAAACACCTTGGTGCTTAAATATTTTACTTCCCCAGTGATTTCATATTTTATGGCCTCGGTGCTTGAAGTTAAGTGTACAACACCTTTGTTGTATGTGTATGTATGCACTGGTTCTTGTGCCTTATACAAACACACTGATTTTAAACATCCTCTAACACCTCCGACCACCCATATTTTTTTAGTTATAATCAACTTCTATTATAGTATCCGCAAAAACATCCACTATCGATAACATATGTTGTAGCAGAGTTTTTTTTTATAAATTTTTCCAATTTTGTAACACTAGAAACCTTTGCTATAACCTCTGCTAAAAGGTTTTTTCCTTGTAGTGTGTGCACTCATGTTCCTAATGTCAATCCACACAAGGTGGAAACTAAGGGTTCTCTTATTGACTTATAACATTTGAAGGATTTAGAGTGTTGGGAACCCTTTGTTCTTTTGGGTTCCTCGGTTTCCATGCTTGGTTTGATGTTTGAGGTTGGCCCCTAAAAGGAGGATTGTTGGCTTGTTGTTGTGCCCTCTCCAAATTAGTGTTATTTTTCATCATTATGATTTTATTTTTGGTGAGGTAATTTATTGCTTCTTCAATCCTTTATGCCCATGTATCTCTAATATCTTGAGTGAGATCAACATTATGTAATTTTCTTGGTTTGGTCTCATCCTTAGCTCTTGAGGCATAGAAAGGTTCTACCTTGTAGGATAAAAGATTATCCTTGATTTTTGTAGCCATTTCTTGGGCCTCTTAAATGGTATTTGGAGTCTTGTCCTTGAGAATGAACCCAAAATTTGTCGGGAAGGCCCTAACATAGATGAAAAGGAGATGAAATTTTTCTGAGGAAAATTTTGTTAGGTATATTGTTGGATCAAATTTTCAAACTTGACATCAAAATATTTGAAATTTTCATTCTCTATATTTTTCATTTTAGTAAGTCACAACAACAAGAAGTTAGGGTCTTCCTTAACATCCCACCTTTTGAGAAAGGTCTCTTCAAATTGATCCTAGGAATTAATACTTTTTCTAGGGAGACTATTTTACCACCTCCTAGTGTCTTCACTTAATGTATATGAGAAGAGTTTCATCACCACATATTCAATTCGTTACACACAGGATTAAGTTGGAAAAGACCCAAAAGTTATCCAAATTCTCTTCGTCAGTAGTCACATCATTACCTGAAAATTTGGGCAACCACTTTTCAAACTTTGGAGGAATTTGTCGAGGGTATCCCGAGATAAAAGAAATGTCTAAAAGATTAAAGATATTGGATACCCATTTATTTTGAGCCATTGGAGACAAAGGAAGGTTTCCACCGAACAAGGATTTAATTAAAACTGAGTAGTGAGGAACCCTTCTCTTGTAGGTCTTATGAGGGTTAGTGTACCTCCTTGAGATTTGTGGAGTTTCCATATGGTCCCTTTGGGATCATCAAAGGAAAGTGAGGGAATCATCCTCAATGGAGTTACCAGGTAAACTTGTAAGATAAGGGATTTGAGAAAGCTCACCAAATAAATGTCATGATGAGAATGACTCAATCCTCCCCGCAATGATGCCAAAATTTTATCACAGGATTTGTACTTGTGGAAATCCCACCACAAGATCCCGAAATCTTGCGTAACAATGGAAGAAACTACCAATGTCAAGGATGATTTTAATGATGGAAATTTATTTTAAAATGTAGAAACCTTGGCGAATCTTACTAATCCTTCATATGCCAACTATAAATGTTTGGCAATATTTTTGTAAAAATATTCAAATTTCTAAGGATTTTATATAGTTTTAACAAAATTTTGGCGATTTTTAAGGTAAAATAATTTTATCCTATAGAATTTGGGAGAATCATTTTTAAAATAGCGAATCTCTTTTTTGGAAAAACCATGGAAAATTAGCCCATGAGCGAAATTTAGCCCCTAAAATCATCCCAGTTTGGTCCACTGTCACTTTAGTAGGATCTTTCCTCATTTTAGTGATGGAAGAGGTCCACCACAACGAAGGCTTCATTGGTGATCTCAAGGGATCAAATATAAAGTTTAGTAGCCAATCCTAGCACCTCATATCTTGTCACCGGTTTGTTGGTTTAGGTCTAGGAAAGAGAAGAGGTTGAAGGTGATTTTTGTACCTACATGGAACAAGAACACTTTGCATCATATATACAACAATTACCAAGATAAAATATGAAAAAATAACCTCTTAAGACACTAGATGAGATGGATTGCAGTGGCTGTTAAAAATTTGCAGCAATAAACAACCATATAACAATAGTAAGTGATTTGTAATAACATCAATAATTAGTGCTCATAAATACCACAATTAACTATGAAAAGCAAACATATAATTAATAGAATATTATCCAATTGTTAGAGGTGATTTATGAGTGAGTTAAGCCACCTTTAGATGAGTGTATGCAACACATTAATGTAGTTTTAGATGGTTGCAGAATTTTTTTATAACATAAACAAATAATGTTGTGAGTTTTCTACAGTTAGAGTTAGTATAACACTTGAGAGAGTTGGAAAAGAGGTTTTATCAATCACTTTCACTGCAAGAGTTGCTTCTAGATTAGTGCCTTTACCATTCTAGGGCTATGGAGTCTCAAATGCATCCAATATTAAAAGTTTGATGTACTTGAAACCAAGAGGTAGAGTCTAAAACCTAAGGTGAAATCACATTTGGACCTTAGGCTTTAGACTTTGAGGAGAATTACGTCTAGGGTGCAAGCACATTTGGGCCCTAAATATTGTTTCTCCCTTCTTGTAGCTTCAACTAGGTCAAATATGAATCATCTAGGGCTAAAATACTAAATTTATAACACTTTAGGGCTTTAGGATTCTAACCCTAGAAAGGATAAATTCAAAATTTTGGACAAATAAAACTTTGTGAGAGAAAGAAGCACTCATGTTCCTCTCTCAAGGTTTCAATAAACAAGAATTCTTACAACAAAATAATAGTTTCACCATAAAAATTAATAACATAACATAGAACTGCATAAATTTACTTACTTCATCCAAGAAAACATAAGCATTCAATCCTAATTGTAGAAATATCCCTCCAAAATTAGAAAAACATCCACAAGAGATCCATTCTAAGCATAGTGCATGATCCAGGGGATCAAAATGTGCTAAAAAATCAAAGTTCTTAGATTTGATCGAAAATAGATTCATGGTTTTGATCTCGTCCTCATGATCCCAACGAAACTTGAATGGGATCAAACAAACATCGTATGTAAGATGTATCACATTATGTCCACTTTGCCAAATAAGAAAAAACATTATTGACTGTACAATTCATACAGTCTAACTGTACAGACTGTACTATTGACATTGAAGTTGACATGGAAGTGGTTTACATGGACCAATTGATGGTCGACACATCATATATTCGTGATTGAATGAGAAGGTTTCATGTGGCCCAGCCAGGGGTCGCCACATGGCACCCCGTCATTGGTTATTAGTGTAAAATTTTGTTGGAGTCCATGGGGGTTGAACCCGAGACCTCCGTGGGGGGGGGAATCTTGGCAAAGGCCGAGCTACCATCCTGCCTACGGTGGATATTAACCTGTATATTCAAAAAGTATTATTTGAATTTCACTAAACCTTCGGTCGGGCGGAGAAAGGGCTGAGGCTTAGCCCCAGCTAGCAGTCACTCCATACCATATGACCTTAGCATGGATTTCTAATGGACTAGTCAGATAGATGCATAATTTTAGGTCAGTTCTTGGCCACATGGGCTATGTGACCGACACGTTCGTCAGAAAAGGTGCCAGGCCCCCTAACCATTCAACATTATGCCACCATTTGTGGAACGAGTGCGTGTATTGGGTTTTTGGCACGAGAAATGCTCGGGATCTAGGTTAGTCACACAAAAGTGCGTTTTGGAGAGCAAAGACAACAAGCTATTGGGGAAAAACATCCCAGAGTTGTATTTTTCTCAGTTTTTGGCCAAGTGAGGTGCAGGAAGAGCCCAACTAGTGGTTATTGAACATTATGGAGCCATTGGAGCAATCTATTTGGCATTCTGAGCATTGTAAAGAATTGTTTTTAACACTTTGAGCATATAATGAAAATTATCCATTGGAAGCTGGACCAGGAGATGTAGCCCAAGAGAGGGGTGAACTCCTTTATCATTTTTTTGTGTTATGTCCTTGTTTAGATGGTTATTTATTACTATTTATGTTTCTCATCTTAAGTAAAAACTCATTAAGTTTTATGTGTTTGCAACTTGATCCTATTGCCTAAATCACATAACTATTTCACTTGCAAAATTGTACACATAATCCTTCTTCATTTTCAGATCAAGTTGGTGTCAAAGCAAAGGTTTTTGAAGGTTTATTGTTTACAAGTGTTTTTTTTCTGATACTTACAAGGTTGAAGCTCACAAGAGGAGAAGGTCAAATTGTAGAACTTAGTTCTCAAATTTCAAGAAGGAGAACTACACAATCACCTCAAGATTCAAGGAGGCATTCACCAAGTATGGTTCATGAGGAGAGTCATGAAACTCTTACTTTAGAATATGAAACTTTCAGAAAATATGATGCAAGAGCATTGTCAGCAGCCAAGTGAGCGTGAAAGCAAAATCCAGTTGGGAAAAGCGAAACACACATTTTTCACGTTTTGAAATGTTTTTGAAAGACTAAGAAGCAGATATTAATGTAGTAGCTAGAAGCATACTTGCATTTATATCTGGCTGTTGTAAAAATATCGTGAGCGATTTTCTCTCATCTGTCAATGTAAAAGGCATTTAAGCCCAGTTAATGAAAGTAGGTAGATTTGAATTATAGATTAGACAGTTTAGAAGAGCAGGAGGAAAAATGGATATAGACACCCTCGCCTTTGTATCATAGTAGCATGGTATCATTAGAACATTAGCATAGAGCTGTAGCAGAGAGTTGAAGAGAAAGACCCATGTACAGGATCTTGAATTAATATAAGAAGCTTTGAATCAGATTTCATGGTGTTATGATGTTTCCTATTTATACATGGTGAATGATATGCTTATGGTTGTTTTACTCTCTCTGTTATGCATTTTTTATGAGGCTATGCTATGTATGTATGATTTCATGTTGAATTTTTGAAGTCAGAGAGAGAGAGAGAATGAGTTTCAATTGTTTCTCTTCCCAAGTGAGAGAAGTTCCTTCAAGGAGTGCAGTGAAACGTCCACAAGGTGTGAGTTGACAAGGGTTCTGAGTTTTATCTTAGAAAGTTCAAGAAGGATACCAGTGTTCTCATTCCAGCAGAAGTGCAGGTGGAGCACAAAAGCTGTGCAAGGTGTGTGCAGGCTAGTTGAATCCTTAGAACTTATCAACTAAGGTTGAAGAGAGAAATACTGTTGTTGCAGAAAGTGCACAGAGTCGAAAGATCAAATACCCAGGAGTATTTGAAATATTTCCGCAAGGAGTGCGTGCAGGAGTCCTTCTTAGACTC
Organism: Picea engelmannii; assembly: GCA_009831015.1. Lineage (NCBI taxonomy): Eukaryota > Viridiplantae > Streptophyta > Pinopsida > Pinales > Pinaceae > Picea > Picea engelmannii. Next base: position 11,904 of record ML849073.1, read on the forward strand.
AATTTTGCAAGTAAAACCTCAGAAGGGTTAGTGCCTTTGAAGTGTTAAAATGGAGATGGAGCATAGTCGCTTTGCAAAAGCCAAGTTCAGAAGAGGAACTCTAGTGCATTTCACAAAAGTCTTCAAGGAATAAATGAGCGGTTGAAATTCTCTGTGGAGAACTCACGAATTTGCAAGGACCATGGGATTCAGGGAAGATGCAAGGAGGTTAAGCGTTGGATGAATCCACCCTTCAAGAGGTAAGATTCAACGTGGATCGTTGATCATGATAGTGGAGCCGTCAAGATCATTTCGGAAAATCATAGTTTGTAAGTCCGGAGTGCAAGTCAAAATCCTTGGTCACTCTAACTCTCGAATCACGAAAGGAATTATCGCTGTGAAGTCGAATGGTGGAAATTCGACACTTCAACAATTCAGGGTTCGACATACTGGGAATCCTGATGACAAGGAATCGGGACCTTAGCATTGAAAATCCGAAGTCACGAACCGTGACGTGCCTTTGGTGTGAAACATCAATATTTCGGTATTTCAGGGTTCGACATACTGGGAACCCTGACGACAAGTATCGGGACACAGTGGAGTGAGAATATCGAAGTCATGAAACGCAACAGGACTTTGGTGTGGAATTTTTGGATTTTGGCACTTCGGGTTTCGGGGTTCCGGGAGTCAAGAGGTAGAGTTGCATGTCAGCGCAACTCAAGAAATCGTAAAAAGGAAAAAGATGAAAGGTGGGTCCCAAGAATTAGTCAAAGGATACATGCAACATAAGCCAAAGGGGTGGTCAAGATTCGGGGAAAATCCTGAAAGATCATCGATCATGTCAAAAGGGGGGAAATTTCAGAAACCAGGAAATCATAAGGGAAGAGGAACAACCGTTGGTTGTTCTCTCAAGTCCCGAAAAAATGAAATTCGTGACAGCAAGAAGCATGCGTCCGGTGCCTTGAAGGGTTCAACGTTCGTTGGCATTTTGGCATTCCTCACTTCGGGTTTCGGAGGTTGAAGAGTCGAGGGAATTCAACATTAGGATTCACGAAGTTGCGAAATTCGGAATCCCGAATTGGGAAAAAAAAAACCCGATCATATTTATTGGTCAGGTGTGTGGAGTTAGTGCTCGACATTTGTTCACACAGGCATCCTTCATAAGGACTTGTGAATACACTCTTGTGTGCGTGAGATATTCCCTGTGGGGAAATTGAAGAGTCAATCTGACTCAGAGGCATATTTAGAATGATCATGCGCGGATCCCAGCCCCAGGGTTCGGGGGTATGCACCAAGTGGTATCAGAGCTCAGAACAAGTTCTTTGCTTTATGTAATAGAGAGAACAGAGGAACATTTTACATCCATGTCGCCAAGAAGAAGATATAGACCAATGGTAATGCCTGATCCAGCAAGAGAAAGGGAAATGCGCGAATTACGTGCCAGGATTGATGCCATGGAGACAACATAGAGGTGCACAGTCGATGCTGGGGATATCAAGGAAGCTGAAAGCGAAAATGAAGTTGGACATGAAGGAGAAGTTGCAGTCGAAGATGTTGCGGATGAATGCCTAGTCAGGGTTGTTGCGAGGATAGGTGCCAGAGCAAAAATGGACATTCCAGTATATGAAGGAAACCTGGATGTTGAAGAGCTTCTAGACTAGATTAGAGCTCTAGATAAATATTTTGACTACGAGGATGTAGAGGAAGACAAGAAAGTCAAACATGCCATCACTAGACTTAAAGGGCATGCAACACTATGGTGGGATGAAATGCAGGCCGACAGACGTTGCAAAGGCAAGAAAAAAATCAAAAGTTGGGATAGAATGGTTGTAAAGATGAAAGCCAAATTCATACCCAAGGATTATCAAATCACTTTGTTTCGGAGGATGCAAAATTTAAGACAAAAGATGATGTCAGTGAAAGAATACACTGAATAATTCTACAAGATAAACATCAGAGCAGGTCATCAGGAAGGTGATGATGAAAAGGTTTCTAGATACATGAATGGTCTACGATATGACATTCAAGATGAGATGAGCATGATGACTCTTCGAAATGTGGAATATGCTTATCATATGGTTCTGAAAGATGAAGAGAAGTTGAGACGAAAACAAAGTCAAAGAGGCCGAGGTAGAAGTCAAGCCAGAGGAAAAACAATTGCCCAAGACAGAACTCAGAAATTTAAAGAAGAAGGGAAGAAACCTCAAACCCTACCTAAAAGAGGTGGAAGCTCACAAAGAGGGCAATATACTGATAGGAATACTTTTGCACGAGCTAGAGGAAGAGGAAGAGGTAGAGGTGGTGAAGTGAAATGCTTTGTCTGTGGAAAAATCAGACATAAATCCTATGAGTGTCCAGATAAGAAGAAAGATGGTGGTTCAACTCACATTTCCGAAGCTCAAGGACATAATGTTGAGGTAGAATACACCGAGGGTGAAAGATATTTGATGACGAGGAAAGTTCTCTTAACGCTAGAGAAAGAGGTAGAGAACCCAACCCAAAGAAACAGTCTGTTTCGGACTGCATGCAAAACTAAAGACAGGGTATGCAAGGTCATTGTGGACAGTGGTAGCATAGACAATCTTGTTTCTACAGAGATGGTAGAAAATCTGGAGCTAGAAACTATCATACATATAAGCCCATACAGAGTTTCGTGGCTACAAAAAGGACATCAGGAAAATGTCACTAAACAATGTTTAGTTGAATTTAAAATAGGAGGATATAAGGATGAAATATTATGTGATGTCATTCCCATGGATGTTTGTCATCTATTGCTGGGTAGACTGTGGCAATATGACATAAATGTGATTCATGATGGGAGAAAAAACACATACACCCTGGAGAAGAATGGGAGGACTCACATGTTGTTGCCGATTAAGGATAAAGAAGTAAAACTAGAGATGAGCAACACTATACTTCTCATGAGTGGGAAGGAACTTATTAAGGAGGTTAAGAAGAAGGAAGACACACAATTTATTGTGGTCAGGAAGCCAAAAATTGTTTTGACCAGTACAAGGATAGATGATTTACCAGAAGAAATCCAGAAGTTGTTGGAAGAGTTCGCTGATATAGTAGTGGACGAACTACCTTGTTCATTGCCACCTATCAGGAGTATAAGTCATCACATTGATCTTATACCTGGAGTCAGTTTACCAAACAAAGAAACGTACAGATTGACGCCGCAGGAGAATGAAGAAGTCAAGAGGCAGGTCCAGGATTTAATGGACAAAGGATTGTTTATAGAGAGCTTGAGTCCATGAGCTGTTCCAACAATGCTCAGCCTAAAGAAAGATGGAGGCCGGAGGATGTGTACAGACTCAAGGGAAATCAATAAGATTACCATCATATAAAGATTTCCATTACCAAGGATGGACGATTTGATGGATTGCTTGAGTGGAGAAAAGTTTTTTCAAAATTTGATTTGAAAAGCGGGTTTCATCAAATTCGAATGAGGGAAGGTGATGAATGGAAGACAACATTCAATATGAATGAATGGCTGTATGAATGGGTTGTCATGCAATTTGTATTAATGAATGCACCCAGTACTTTCATGAGATTGATGAATGAAGTCCTGAAAGATTTCATAGGAAAATTCGTCATTGTATATCTTGACGATATATTAATTTTCAGCAAAATAGAAGCAGAGAACTTAAAACATTTAGTTGTAGTGATGAGGAGATTACAACAAGAGAAATTGCTGATTAATATGAAGAAATCGTCATTTATGAGGACAAAACTCATTTATTTGGGTTTTGTTATCTCTGCGAATGAGCTGAAAATGGACCCGAAAAAAGTGAATGCGATTAAGAATTGGCCATCGCTGAAAAATGTGTTTGAAGTTCGAAGCTTCCATGGTTTGGTAAGTTTCTACAGGAAATTCATTCGAAATTTCAGTGGAATTAGCGTACCAATGATGGATACGGTGAAGAAAAGACACAAATCTTTTCATTGGATAGACGAAGCAAAGAAAAGTTTCAACCCGCTGAAGAAGAAGATCATTGAGCAAGAAATTTTGGTTTTTCCAGATTTCAGCAAGACATTCCAGGTCAAGTGTGACGCAAGTGGATTTGGAAAAGGAGTGGTCTTGAGCCAAGATGACAGACCGATCGCATACTTCAGTGAAAAATTGAATGAAGCGAAGGTTAAGTACTCCACATATGATAAACAATTCTATGCGGTCATACAAGCGCTGAAGAAATGGAGACATTATTTGGTTCCTAAAGAGTTTGTTTTGTATAGTGATAATCATGCTTTACAATTCGTGACTCAACAGGAAAAATTGAACCAAAAACATGCTAAATGGGTTGAATTCATGCAGAATTTTACTTTTGTGATTAAGCATATTTCTGGAACTGCTAACAAAGTTGCTGATGCTTTGAGCAGGAAATGTTTGCTTATGCAGGAATTCAGAGTCAAAACTTTGGGTTTTGATAACCTCAAAGAAATGTACAGAGATGATCTAGATTTTAAGGAAGCGTATGAGGCATCTGAGAATCCAATTCTCAGGGACAGAAGCCAATGGAATGAATATATGATCCAAGATGGATTATTATTCAGGGGAAATAAATTATGTATTCCAAAATGTTCCATGAGGGAAAATTTGCTGAAGGAAAAACATAGTGGAGGATTGGTCATACACTTCGGTCATGACAAGACGTTCTCAAAATTGAATGGCTCATATTTTTGGCTAGGGATGAGGACAGATGTTAAGAAATTTGTGGACAAATGCATAATTTGCCAGCACACAAAAGGGAAAAGGGAAAACACAGGGTTATACAAGCCATTACCCATACCTGAGAGGTCGTGGGACACAGTGAGCATGGATTTCATATTGGGATTGCCAAGGAAACAAAGAGGATGTGATTCAATCTTTGTGGCGGTAGATAGATTTTCAAAGATGACACATTTTATACCATGCCAGAAAACCAGTGATGCAACTCATATTGCGAACCTGTTTTTCAAGGAAGTCGTCAGACTTCACGGCTTGCCAAGGAGTATTGTTTCTGATCGAGATACCAAGTTCGTAGGACATTTTTGGAGGACTTTATGGAAGAAGATGGGGAAAAGTTTGTCATTTAGCTCACTGTATCATCCTCAGATGGATGGGCAGACAGAAGTTGTGAACATGAGCTTAGGATATTTGTTGAGGAGCCTAGTGATTGAACACCACAGTCAGTGGGATCATATTCTGCCACAGGAGGAATTTTCTTACAATGATTCACTCAATATAAGCATAGGTCAGAGTCCATTCCAAATTATGTATGGAATGCAACCAAAGGGAGTTTTTGAATTGAAAGATTTGGAACAAGCTGAATTTAGGAGTGTTAGTGCAGAGGACTTTGCAGAAGTAATGAAGGAGCTTCATAGTCGAGTTAAGGAGTGATTGCAGAGTTCGAGCCAGGAATACAAGCGCAGAGCAGATCAACACAGGTGAGACCTTCAATTTGAAGTTGGTGATATGATTCTTTCACATCTTAGGAAAGAAAGGTTCCCAAGGGGAACATATAACAAACTAAAGATGAAAAAGATTGGACCATGAAGAGTCATGAAGAAATTTGGGGCAAACGCATATGAGATTGAATTACCCGATGGGATCGAAATTTCACTGATATTAAATGTTGCGGATTTGTACCCTTACAGAGTTGAAGAAGAAAGAGCAGAGGATGAACAGATAGAGGTTTAGTGGACCAAACAAATTCCTGTAGATGAAAAGCCACAGATGGAAAGTATAATTGACAAGAGAGTCAACAGGAAGACCAGGAGAAAAGAGTATTTCGAATACTTGGTCAAGTGGAAGGGACATCCAGTTGAAGATGCTAGTTGGGAGGAGGAAGTAGAAATTCAGAAGCATGGATAGACCGTGCAAGATCTCATGAATAGGAGTTCATGAAAAATTTCAAGAAAGGAAGTATGATGCAGGAGCATCGTCAGTAGCCAAGTGAGCGTGAAAGCAAAAGCCAGCTGGGAAAAGCGCAACACACATTTTTCACGTTTTGAAATGTTTTTGAAAGATTAAGAAGCAGATATTAATGTAGTAGATAGAAGCGTACCTACATTTATATCTGGCTATTGTAAATAGATCGTGAGCGATTTTCTCTCATCTGTCAATGTAAAAGGCATTTAAGCCTAGTTAATGAAAGTAGGTAGATTTGAATTATATATTAGATAGTTTAGAAGAGAAGGAGGGAAAACAGATATAGACACCCTCGCCTTTCTATTATAGTAGCATGGTATCATTAGAACATTAGCATAGATCTGTAGCAGAGAGTTGAAAAGAAAGACCCATGTATAGGAGCTTGAATTAATATAAGAAGCTTTGAATCAGATTTCATGGTGTTATGATGTTTCCTGTTTATACATGGTGAATGATATGCTTATGGTTGTTTTACTCTCTCTGTTATGCATTTGTTATGAGGCTATGCTGTGTATGTATGATTTCATGTTGAATGTTTGAAGTCTGAGAGAGAGAGAATGAGTTTCAATTGTTTCTCTTCCTGAGTGAGAGAAGTTCCTACAAGGAGTGCATTGAAACGTCCACAAGGTGTGCGTTGACAAGGGTTCTGAGTTTTATCTCAGAAAGTTTAGGAAGGATACCATTGTTCTCATTCCAAAACAAGTGCAAATGGAGCATAGAAGATGTGAAAGGTGTGTGAAGGCTAGTTGAAGCCTTATAACTTATCAACTAAGGTTGAAGAGAGAAAGACTGTTGTTGCAGAAAGTGCACATAGTCGAATGATCAAATACCCAAGAGTATTTGAAAGATTGTCGCAAGGAGTGCATGCAGGAGTCCTTCTGAGACTCAAGTTTGCAATTAAAACCTCAGAAGGGTTATTTCCTTTGAAGTGTTAAAAGGGAGACAGAGCGTAGTCGCTTTGCAGAAGCCAAGTTTAGACGAGGAACTCTGGTGCATTTCGCAAAAGTCTTCAAGGAAGAAACAAGCGGTTGAAATTCTCTGTGGAGAACTCACGAAGTTGTGAGGACCATGGGATTTAGGGAAGATGCAAGGAGGTTAAGCATTGTATGAATCCACCCTTTGGGAGGTAAGACTCAACGTGGACCGTTGATCGTGATAGTGGAGCCGTCGGGATCATTTCGGCAAATCAAAGTTTGCAAGTCCAGAGTGCAAGTCAAAATCCTTGGTCACTCTAACTTCTGAATCGTGAAAGGAATTATCGCAGTGAAGTAGAATGGTGGAAATTCGACACTTCAACAATTCGGGGTTCGACATACCGGGAATCCTGATGACAATGAACTGGGACCTTAGCATTGAAAATCCTGAAGTCACGAACTGTGACGTGCCTTTGGTGTGAAACATTAGTATTTCGGTATTTCAGGGTTCAACATACCGGGAACCCTGACGACATGGAGCGGGACACAGTGGAGGGATAATCCCGAAGTCGTGAAACACAACAGGACTTTGGTGTGGAATTTTGGGATTTCAGCACTTCGGGTTTCGGGGTTCCGGGAGTCAAGAGGTAGAGTTGCATGTCAACGCAACTCTCGAAATCGCGAAAAGGAAAAAGCCAAAAGGTGGGTCCCAAGCATTAGTTGAAGGATACATGTGACAAAATCCAAAGGGGTGGTCAAGCTTTGAGGAAAATACAAAGGATCATCGATCTTGTCAAAAGGGGGGAAATTTCGGAAACCATGAAATCATAAGGGAAGAGGAACAACCGTTGGTTGTTCTCTCAAGTCCCGAAAAACCAAAATTCGTGACAGCAAGCGGCGTGCATATAGTGCCTTGAAGGGGTCAAAGTTCGTTGGAATTTTGACATTCTGACACTTCGGGTTTCGGAGATTGAAGAGTCGAGGGAATTCGACATCAGGATTTGCGAAGTCGCAAAATCCAGAATCCCAAATTGGGAAAAAAAAAACTCCGATCATATTTATTGGCCATGTGTGTGGAGTTAGTTCCCGGCATTTGTTCACGCATACATCCTTCATAAGGACCTGTGAATACACTCTTGTGTGCATGAGATATTCCCTGTGGGGAAATCAAAGAGTCAATCTGACTCAGGGGCAGATTTAGAACGATCCTGAGCAGATCCCGGCCCGAGGGTTTGGGGGTCTGCACCAAAATATTTTTATGATATGACATAAATGGTGAAAGTTTTATTTGAAGAAATAAATGGAATGTTGCAAGGTGAAAGCTCAAATCCTCTAAGAGGTAATGAAGATAGCGGTGATAAAACTCCAAAAGGAAATGGAGGGAATGGTGATACTCCACCTCCTTCACCTCCATCTTCCACTTTTTCTACCAAAGACTGCTGCAAATACACAACATGATTTAGGTTTTGATTTGGGAGATGAAACAAAAATTACAACCATGGGTTTTCAAGGTAAGGATTCTATTGAAAGTACTAGTTCTTCAAGTAGTAGTAGCRTCAATGAAACTCAWCATGAAAAATAAATAATAGATATTTTCCACATAAGGGTTATTTCCAAGCATACCAAGATAGATACTCTTTTTGATACTGGATMTCAAGCAAACCTCATATCTGAAGACATTGTTAAGAAATTAAAATTGGAAACTACTCCACATACTAAACCTTACCCTCTAGKATGGATATGTGACAATTCCAAATTGCATGTGACAAGCAGATGTAAACTTAAATTTTCCATCACTGCAAACTTTATATATGAGGTAGAGYTTGATGTTATTCCATTGTATATTTGTGGTATTGTGCTRGGAAGCCCATATTTATTGTTAAGTTTTGAGCTATTATTAGGTTTCTTTTCAATTTACTAGATAACAATAACATAGGKAGGATCACTGAGAGAAACACAATCACAAGATACACAACATTTATCTTGGGAAACCCTCATGGGGGAKAAAACCCAACAAAACTTTCCTTAATATAGATAGCCAATACAATTCCATGACAATAAACCAAATGCTAGAGAATATCCTCCACTGAGAAATGTGCTTCTCTCTTCCTTCTTCTCCCAACTATAGCTACCAAACTTGTGMACTGARTGAGATAATGAGTGAGTGAACAAATGAGGCRTTGTCTTCCTTTATTTATACAAACTAGYAGGTGCTGGAAAGGTGTCTCTTCACTGGGCAGGGATGACCTGTCTTATTAGTGGTTAAAACCACTTTAATTATCATGGGGGTCGAMTTCTCAATTTGCATAATATATTTAGGGTTTGACCAATCCACAAAAGGGGATTTGGTCAATTACAATGCCTGACATGATCAATCCACAATAGGGGATTGATCTAATTAATAATGACTCAATAAATAAATAGAATACTCTTTGCAKTTACAATATYTCAACATTTATATGATATGAGAGCCATATTTAATCATCATGAGAACAAATATCATTTGTTTGAAAATGGAGTTGAGTACATTGTTAGAGYACATACAAATAAGATGAATTTGTCACTTGTAAATGCTGGACAAATGAAGAGATTAATCAATGCTAGTAAGAACTTTGTCCTCTTGATGATCAAACCCAAAGAAAATGTTGAAAAAGAAKCTTTCCAAGGTTGTGATGCAAATTTGAAATATGATTTATATGAGTTTGTTAACCAATATGRTGAGATGTTTTAGGAACCAAAAGGATTGCCTCCAAAAAGGGGTATCCAACATGAGATACAATTGCAACAATATTTTCCTCTTCCAAACATTGGTATGTACAAGATGTCAATCATGGAGAATGTTGAAATTAAAAAAACAAATCCAAGAGTTGCTTGACAAAGGGTTTATCATGACAAACACATCTCCATGTGGGTCACCAATTGTTTTAGTGCCAAATAAAGATGGTACATGGTGCATGTGTGTATATTTCAGAGCCTTGAACAAGATTGCGATAAAAAATCGTTATCCTCTTCCTAGAATTGATGATTTGCTTGATCAATTGAAAGATGATGAGCATTTTACTAAGTTGGATTTGAGAAGTGGATATCATCAAATTAGGATTGCTGACAGAGACACATGGAAGACATCTTTCAAAACAAAGCAAGGTTTTCTTGAATGGATGGTTATGCCATCTGGGTTTTGTAATTCTCTTGCTAAATTCATGAGAGTCATGAATGATGTTTTAAGGCCTTTTCTTGATGATTGTGTGATTGTCTACTTGGATGACATTTTGATATTTATCAAATATCATGAAGAGCATGTTATGCATGTAAAGAAAGTTCTAGATGTCTTGAATAAAGAAAATTTATTTTTGAAGATGTCTAAATGTGAGTTTGGAAATACATCACTTATTTACTTGGGACATATTGTTGGAGGAGGAGAACTGAAAATTGATCCTTCCAAGGTCAAATTCATTTTGGATTGTCCCAAGCCCAACAATGTGACAGATGTAAGAATACTTTTGGGAGAAACCCAATATTGGAGAAATTTTATTGCTAACTTCTCTCGATTGCATCTCCATTACATGTAGTGACAAATATCAAGCAATTTTTCCAATGGGGAGGCAAGAAACAAAAATATTTTGATGCATTGAAGGAGAAGATTAGTTCAGCTCCAGTTATTGCACTTCCGAATTTGAGACAACCATTTGAGATCCAAACATATGGAAGTAATTATGCAATGGGAGCAGTTTTGTTGCAACATGGTAAGCCTATTTTTTTTCATTATGAAACTTTTAATGGTGTTGTGATTAATTTTCCTACTTATGATAAGGAGTTGTAAGCATTGGTGCAAAGTGTGAAAAAATTGAAACACTATTTATTGGGAAAAGAAACTATTATTCACATAGATCATCAACCATTGCAATACTTACAATCACAAAAAAGCTACAACAAGCAAGGCACTTCAGATGGATGGGTTTCCTACAACAATTCCACTTGGTTATAAGGTATAAGAAATGAATTTATAACAAAGTTGTTGATATGATTTCTAGGCCTATTGTTAGTGCTTCATTTATTCTTGAGCATAATTCTACCATGCATGAGAGCTATGTTGAACAATATGCTTTAGATGTCGAATTTAAAGAGGTTTATGCAACTTTGTGTCATTCTAACCAAGTTGAGGAATTAGATTGCCATGTGCATGATAAGATCTTGTATCATCTTGGAAATTTATGCATTTCACAAGGTGAAAGATTCAACATCATAAGGGAAGCACATTATTCTCTTAATGCTACCCACTTTGGTGTAGGCAAGACGATGGCTAATTTGGAAAGGTATTTATGTTGGCCTAAAATGAATGAAAGTGTTTTAAGATATGTAAGAAGAAGTTCTTTATGTGCTACAAGTAAGAATAGCAATAGAAAGTTGGGTTTGTATACTCCACTTCTGGTTCCTTCTCATCCTTGGGAAATAATTTCCATGGACTTTGTAGGAGGTCTAGCTATGTAAAAAAAAATAATGATTATCTTTATGTTGTGGTTGACCATTTCAGAAAAATGTGTGTTTTGATTCCTTGTAAGAAGCAGGTTACAGCTGAACAAAGGATACAAATGTTCTTTCGACATGTTTGGGTACATTTTGGGTTTCCCAAATCCATTATTTCTGATCGAGATTCTCGATATATTGGAAAATTTTGGTCAAGCTTATGGGCACTCATGGACACCAAGATGAAAAAGAGCGCAATATTTCATCCACAAATTGATGGTCAAATAAAAGTGGTGAATAGAACATTAGTACATATTCTTCGTGGTTATTGTGACAAACATCCTAAGCTTTGGGATGAACACCTACACTACATTCAACATGCTTATAACTAGGATAAGCACTCTTTGAATCAAACATATCCATTTGAGTCATGTTTTCAGGATCTGAAAACGGGCGAGTACTTACACTACACAAGTTTTAAATCGAGAATCATTTTTTGATGATTTATATGCATAAGGATTAAAGGGCATATGAGTCCATTATTAACCATGTTTTAAACAATAATACATAACACACATGAACTCAAAATGGAATAAGCATATTAAAATACATGATAGAGACAATCGATGTTGGTAACAGATTTTACCCCTTCTGGGATACATCTACGGACCTTCTTCAATTGGAATACAAATCGCTTTCATTCCCTCTTCAAAATATTTTGGGACTTTCTCATAAGTGATTACATAAGATATTCCTTCTCCTTCAATGAGGATTCAAGAAGACTACTCATACTCATATCTCTCCATACATCAAGAAGGATAATTCGTTACATGAATAAGTCTCTCAATGCTTAGGAGTGGTATCACTATGGTTCTCTAATTCCTCTCATTATTTCTCCATTAATCTCCCCCTTACATAGGGCTCACATAAGGCATTATATAGTTTTTCCTCACTCTTTCTTAAGAAAGAGCATTCATTCCTAGATCCACAATAATAAGATCTAATTACAAAAGAGGAAAAACAAGATCCATGAATGTAGGATCTCAAACTATCTTCAAGCACACAATAGGAAAAGTCTAAAAACCACCCAAAGACTCTTCATCCATTCCCTTGATTCTCTCAACCTATAATTGAGAATAATGGAAAATTGGTGTGAGGTGGTTTCTCACATATAAACCAATTTCCAAAATTATAATTTAATGATAAATACGTGATTCTAATTTCCCTCACAAGTATTAATCATTTTACATCAAAAGTGAATAATAACGTGTGAGTTATTTCAAAATCTCATAAAGAATAATTAAATGCATGAGCATCTCATAAAATCATAAGAATTCATGAGACCTTTTTCTCACAAAGAATTAATAAAATGCATGATAAAATAAAACTCATAAACGCATAAGTTCACCCTTTCATCACTTTTGTCACCAATTTCAACTTGACATGATGAGAAAAGTAGAAGTCCTTCTCATGTGTGGAGATCTATCCAGATCATGCCTCCCCAAAAAGAACCTTTTGGTCTCCAAAAGTATCAACTTAATATTTATGCAAATGTCTTCAAAAGGCACATTCCTTCAAGACTCCTTCACCCACGTACTTTGGAATCAGAATTCAAAGCCAACACTTGCAAATGCTGCAAAGCAAATGTTTTGGAGAAAGGAACATCCCTGTCTCCTTCACCTCTATTCTTCGGAACTGAAATGTCAAAACCCACACCTACATAAATTTGCATAGCTCATGATACATGTATCACAATACACTCTTTGGTCAATTTTACAATGAATCGCCAAAATGTCTTGGGAAAATCGCCCCATTCAACTGTTTACATAATGATTACAAAATGAATCCACTTAAGGCTTAAGGAACAAAATAACGCCTCTCACTCTCCTCACTCAAGAGTGGCTAAAACTCCATTACAATGCTTCATAATCATTTTACATGATGTTTTCAAGCCAATTTCATGGCCTTTATATGACAATTACATCAATTTTATTTGCCCAAAATGTGCACAACGGGGAAATATATGGTTTTAAACCCCCCTTTTACATAATGTGTGTGCTAGTGGTAACACTATATGGTTTTCAATCTCATTACAATGCTTTTACATCAAGTTTGAATGCAATTCTTATGCCAAATCTGATGCCGAGATATGCATCAATGGGGAACTTCTATGGTTCTATCTACCCATTAAAAATGTGCATCATGGCCAAAATATGTGTTGCGCCTCTTTTGTCACCTAAATGAGAAAAACAGAGGTGCTTACAAGCTTAGTTGGGTTAGCTAAGCAAGACAACAGTGAAGGAAAGGGTTAGAAAAAGAAACATAAAAGACTAATCTAAGAATTAAACTAAGAAATGAAAGAACAACTAAACTATTGAGCATAAGGACATAAGAACAAGAAACCAATAAGACTCATGTCACCAATGGAAATGATTGTATTAGTGAAAATAAAACACCAAGAAGAAAGAGGACTTTGGGTCCCTTCTTCCTCCAAGGGAGGGCTCTTGGACCCCCACAATTTGAGCTCTTCTTACAACTTTGAAAACTTGAAAGAAATGGTGAAAGAATCCCAAGCTAATCCACTCAAAAGGTGAGATGGATTGCCCAAATGTAATGATGCTAGCATACTCTTGATGAGAAAAGTGGATTCCCGAAGATAATAGCAACAAAATAACCTTGCAAATGAATTCCTTTAAAATGTAGTGCACCCATGGCCTTGTTTTATAGCATCACTTTGAGGTATTGTGCAACCAACTTTTAGTGTGAAAAGGGGCTGTTTAGGGCATTTTTAGGTCTTTGACCAGCCACCCAGTCAGATCCAACCGAGATTTGGATGTCAAATCAACTTGGAAGCTGAACCAGAAGTGGGTGGGAGGCTGACCAATCTCATAAATGCACCGTTCTCAGGTGTGCACGGCTTTTAGCAACCACAATCATACATCGTGCACATGTGCGCTTTTCTTGCATTTTTGGACGACACATGTGCGTGTGTGCCCTGTGTAGTCATAAAAGACCTTAATTTTATAACTGGTTGTATATTTTTGGACATTTTGGAAATGTTTTTTTGGTAATTTTGGTCCATGAGTGAACTCATAACTGTTTGAAGCTGTTGGATTCCTGTAACCATTTGTGGATGAAATTTCAGTGATAACAGATGCCCCCTGATGGATGAGGTTAGGAGCATACGTATAGCCAAAATTCATCAATGTTTCTTCTACTAAGAGTGTCATTGTAAGAGAGAGAGATAGTGAGAGTATCAAGAGTGACCCATTGGAGGGAGAAGGGAACCTGTAGGACCCAACCTTCCATAAGGTGTGTAAAAATAAATTGTGTACAAATGAGGCAGGCATGCCCCATGCTCGTGTCATGTAACTCAAAAAGGAAGGGTGTTGCATAGTAACTGAAATTGTGTGTTGATGTAGACAACTGCAGTGCCCTCAAGGGCGGTTGTGATAAAGGTAGAGGACCATTTTGAGGAGGAACATACTCTGAACAATAGTCAATGACACATGTAAGGAGTATCATATATTCTGTAGGCATTGATAGCCCAACCAAGTTCAGAGGTCTTCGGAAAATATATAAGAAATAACTGCAATAGTCACAAAGTAAGACCCACTGTAACATGAGAAATTGTTGAAGTCGAATGTTATGGGGGTCAATGATAGCAAGGATCAATTATGGTTCTCCCTGTGCCGTCTGAGATGTCTCATTGGAAGGGAAAATGAGAGTCAAGATATTGTCACCCTTCTAGAAACTATGTTGATGTCGACAAAAGGGGGATGTGAATCCAAGAAGAAAAGGGCTTCGTGAAATCTACTAGGTGAGGTTAGGAACTGAGGAGGTACATGGACAAATTCAAGATGTATGAAGACTCAAGACTGCCTTTGGTTGGGGGTATATGCGAAGTATAAGTGGCCGCAACCGTTCAACTAAGTCGAGTGTCAGAGGGACAACAAGGCATGGGATAAGTTGTGCCAGAGGCAAGACAAAGTGAACAAACTCAGAGAGCAGAGGTAGGTGGCCTGTGGGATACTTAGAGTATATGGATGATGTCAAGAGGAGTATATGATAAGGAGTGCCCCAACCAAGGGTGACATGGGTTTCATTTTCCAGGAAGGTCGCCAAAGGTGACGACAAAAAGTTATGTAAAATGCTGGAAATAACGACCTAATTACAAAAAGAATGAAAAAATCTATGGGGATAATAATGTAGATACAGAAATTGGTTCCCCAACGTAAGATGTCTTGGCCTATGGGTGGCACAAGTTGGTGGAAAAAACAAGTGGAGGGTGGGGCCCCCATAGGCTGGTTTCTGTAGTCGGGAAATGTATGGAGGGCAGTCTGAGGATGGGCAGACTGATGATGGGTAAATGATGTTGCGGGAGTGCAGTCAAAATAATCCGTGAGGAAGTGTCCTGGGAGTCCATTAGGAAGGCTAGCAAAATGAGGAGAAGGAGTATGTGGATGATTTACAACATGATGTAAGACTATCGGGACTCCCATCCCTAAAGGGTTGAAAATGGCATGAGTGTCAAAGTGACAAGGGGTACTATGAATGGAACAACTCATGTGGGGGAGAGTGCTACCGGGTGACAGTACCGAAAGTGCAATGGAGGTGGCAGTACTGTAGAGCCAGATATGGGGACCCTAAAGGAAAATTTCCGAGGGTGTGATTGGAGATGCAATTTGAGATTTAGAGGGAATGATTACATGCCAGTGTTGATTATATACCTGAAGGGGTTGCACTGGTGTATGATGACCAAGTACCTGCACACAGGAAAACCAAATACATGACGTGAACAATATCTGAAGAGAATCGAACTTACACGTATTTATTTGATAATTTTGAACATGAGCATGCATCACCAATGGTGATTTCCTCGACGACTCCATTTTGGACGGAAATATTGATTTTGATGGTAGGGGAAATGTTGGCCATATTGCCTTCTTCAAAAGCATCAGGGGCAGGGATGGGGTTGTTGAACCAGTCGATATGCCCTGATGGGATAAAATCCTTGGTTTTGAATACGTATATGGGGTGTTGGTTAGGAAGCGTGAAGGATTCCTGTGGAAAGAAGAGCGCTCAGTGGTGTAGCGCATCCCATGGGTAGTCGGGGGTGTTTAATTCTTCGAGTATGTCCTCGTCACAGTGGAATTGGTGGGAATACAAGGGATCATAAAGAGTGATATCGGTGACTGTTACCATGTGGTTGTCCTTTGGTGATGAAGAAGTGGGGGGAATGACGTAACTATATTGTGAGGGTTCGCTTGACATAAACCAAATATCGAGGTACTAAGGAGTACTAGTGGTGGTTGGGCGTAAAATTTCTGTGGGGAAATGAACGAGATAAATGGGGGGATTTGGGGTGAATCCTCATATAAGTCATCCAAGAGCCACGAAGGAATAGGGAGTGCTTCTAGTTCAGGAGAAATGATATGAAGAGTCTATGGTGATGAGGTAAGGTTAGTCATCGATTCTATAGGGGGTACAGGGGTTTGAATCAGGGTCATTTGGTGTTTCCTGTATTCAATGATCATAGGACATTGATATGTAAAATGATCTAAGGATTCACATTGAGAGCAAGGGCACCTCCTGCGTTCATTGACTGAAGTCGTGACATAGTGGATGTCAGTGATGTTTGGTGGGGATGATGTAGCTGGACTGGGTTCATGCTGGAAGCTTTGGCGTACTGTGACTAATGTCTGCCAGAATTGAGGTAGTTCTGGGCAATGGTGTGTATAATGGCCATATTCTGAACATATGGCGTAGGAGAATTTGGTTCACAACCCTTTTCTACTTGCGTTAGGGGAGGTAGCGACAATACTTGCTACAGTGATGAACGATGATGGTGTTTGATTGAATTGAATTAGGTTACGCAACTCAGGTAGAGATGGGCATTTGTTGGTTGGGTGTCTGTCTTTCTCACATAGCATGCAAGGAGGTTGGACGCATGGGGGAAGTGGAGTGGTTGGCTCTTTCTTCTTTCACCTACCCCCAATAGTGGCAGGGAGGTTAGTTAGTGGGGGTGTAGGGGGTATGGTGGGAGTGAGTATGGGAATCGTCATTGGGATTCCTTCTGTTTGGGGGGGAAGTGATGGTTGAGGAACCATCTCTGGTGGATGTAAATACCAAACTGGGATTGCCAACACCATATTAAGGAGAGTAAGAGTTTCGGCTACTTGAAAATCTTGTATTCATGGTGGAGGGTAAAAGAAGGGGATTTGAGTAATGGCTTAGGGAACTGTTTCCCAAACTGGGATATGGCCTTGGGGAGAGGTGAAATTGTGAACTGGTGGAGTCGACGAGTTCGCATGAGGCTTGTGAGGGAGGAGCTCTGGTACTAGTGGGACGTCAGATATGATAGAAGCCTCCCTGGGAGGAAGGGTATCCTCCATGTCAATTTCTTTGGACGATACGACGCATACCTGATTGGAAGGATGAAGGAGTGGTGGTGCACCATGGTAAGTTCCTAACAATGATGGGTCTTTGAAAATTCCGGTGCCCATTTCGATGAGTGGGTATGCTTCGTGATTAGTATGGATGAGAGGGAGAATGTTATCGATGTTGGCAGAAGGGTTAGGCTCATAATGTGAAACTTGGTCAATGGTAATGATCTTCCCGATATGGGGGAACATCGTGGTTTAAAAGACGAAAGAGGCAACTGCCTTCATAGCGTACATGTAGCTACGACCGAACAATATATTGTAATAGAGTGGGGTATCGATAACTTCAATGTCAATAAGAATGGTCTTTCCCCTGAGTTCTACATGGAAATTTTGGAAGAGCCCTTCAGGAGAAGATGGTCATCCGTCATAAACTCTTAAGGTAATGGTAGATGGTATGAGTTCGGGGGAACCGATTTTCTTCCATATAGACTTGGACATGATGCATGTGGATGTGCCTTCATCGATGATGCACTGATGAACTGTAATGTTCCAAATTTTCACTAGGATTTGAAAAGCGATGAGAGTGGGGAGGCAAGGTTCTCCGCTGTCGAGATCAAATGTGATGAGTTGGGTATCTGTGGGGTCTACTACCCCCAAGGCATAAAGCAATGATTTTCGCTGAGTGGGACAAGTTTGAAGTACTTCTAAGACTGACATGGCAGCCGGGGATTGTGCTAAGTCATCGACCAAACTGTAATTATGAACCAGCCTAGACTGCGGGTTGTGGACATTCCTGCGTAATGGGATGTGAGGGATGCGAAGAGGTGTGTCCGTGTTAGGGTGAGGAATCACTAGCGGGGGTCCCGTTGGTGCTGGGATTGTTTCTGGGGGAATGGAAGGAGACTCAGCGGGTGCATGGTATTGATGAATACGTGTATGTAGAAGGACTTCTTCCTCACTAGTAAGGAGGATAGTGTGATCTGTGGGATTGTTTGGGTTGAGATATTGTCTCAACTGTGGTGGGGTAGGCTGCATGTCCTGTTGGGTGTTCATCACACCCTGGTACAGAATGGGATTCTGCAGCACGACTGGGGGAGGTTGTTGGATGTATTATTGTGGGGCCTACTGAGGAGCAGGCGGTGCTGGAGGATGTGGTACACTTCCTGAGTCTTTCAGTCATTTAAAATCAACGATTTAGGGGCAATGATGAGTATAATGACCGAACTCACTGCAAAGGGTGCAAGGGAAGTTGGTTACAAGATTATTGTTATTTTTCCCTTGATGCCTGTTGTTATTTCCCCCCTGGGGTTCTGATTCCCTTGATTCTAGTTGCCCCCAGTAGGTTGGTTCTGTTGGGGGTGATTCCCGCCTTGACCTGGGTTGCTATTGTTCCTATTTTTTCCTTTATTTTTGGCATTATTCAACTGATGGGTTGGATTTTCTGTATTCAGCTATTCAAAATTTTGATATTGCTGAAGGGGAGAGGGTTGAACAAAATTCACCCCAGCGTGAGGGTGTGGGGGAGCCATGGGATGTGGAGGACCAGGGAATGAAAAGTATGGATTCTGTGGGGGTAATGATCTGTAAGGTACATAGGAAGGCATGGCGCTTTCGCTAGTACTTAGAGTATAAGCTGAGGTAGAGGGAGTACCAGAACTTGTTTGGATTGGTGGGTGTATTGTGGGTGCCGGTGGTGGCCCATTGATGGGTGGAGGAAGGGCAACAGGGTATGGTTGTTGATAAGGGGGTGGGGAATAATAAGGGGTTCCTCCATATGTCGATGTATATTGAGGTGTGCCATACATTGGTGGTTGTTGGGGTTGTGGACTGTGGTGCGTGGTATTACCAATCAATCCGTCTACTGAGTGAGACATCCCGGGTTTGTCTTGGCCAAATGGCACAGGTTTTGGGAGATCAGGAAGTACTGTGTACAAGTACCCTGATTGTGAATAGATGAGGTCGTATTGTTGAGCCTTACTGATGGCCTCTTCTTCCGATTGAGGGAAGGTGGAAGCCACATCTTTACCGAGGAGAGAGATAAGTGATATGAGAAACCAATCAAGACATTGTTGTTTGGTGGTTTCTTCTTTGCACAAACTACGTCATCGATGCCACTCGTGGATGTGATCAGCGATATGTGTGGCTGAGGTTTGTTTGAAATTAGATAGTAGTTCAAGACCATTGTCATGGCAGATTGGTAATTGGAAGAAGGTCAAAAATGCTTTGGCCAAGGACTCGAAGGTCACATGGGACCTCGACTTTGTGTCTACATACCATTTGGCTGATGGGCCAGTGACTGTGCGTTGAAATAATTGTATTCGGATGGAATCATCCATAATTCTATTGGAAGAGCACCATAAGTGGAAAGTCATGACATGGTTGGCAGGGTCGTCCCCTGCCTTTCCTTCAAACTTGGGCATATCTGAAGGTAGTTTGGTGGGCATTGCGGGTCATGTGGGGTCATGCAATATAGGATCATTTGTGAGTTTTCTTAGGTCTGGTATGTTGAGAGAGGCCAAGTATGACATCTGTAGGGGGGGCGAAGGATTAGTTCCAGCCATGGTGTGAGTGTGTTTTGAACCTGACCCTTGGGGGGGACTAGGTGGGTTTGTACTTCGCCCTTGAGAGGAAGTTGGTCCCCAGCTTCCGTGTAAAGGAGAATGAGTGGACTATGGACCTTGGGAATTGGACCCAAGTAAGGTGGAACCAAGAAAATATGACCCTAAGACAGTGGCACTCATTGGAGTGTGTGAAGGTGGTGTCGATGAGTTTGCAAGACTAGTAACTCCCCCTAGAATAGGAGGGAGGTTTAGCAAGTGTCTGGAACGACGGGGGTTCTATGGGTCCCCTATGATGTCTGACTAGCTGAGTGGATGTGTGTGAATTGTGGTGAGAGTAATAAACAAGAGCATTTGTTTGTAATTTTTTGAACTTTATACAATATATATATATCTAAATCAAATGTAATCAGAAATGCATCATACATAAAGTGTTTTGATAAAGAAGCATATATGTGGATAAATGGTTTTGTCCGCACGGGGAAACAAAGAAAACACATGCTCATGTCCTAAAAAGACGTAACATACTTCCTCTCAAAATAGCACTGGACCTTCCAATAGCACTCAACAGTGGGGTTTGAAGCCACCAGAAGAGAAACTAGTGAAGGATGAAGCGATCAGTTATAATGAGGGGTAGAGGGGGCATATCCCGAAAGAACTGGTGATATTTCCCAATAGCCACACAAATTCCGATCAAGGTGCAATTGCAGCCCACAATTGCTACCTGGGTAGATGTCCTAAAATTTGGTCACTAGGTACCTCGGTCAAAGTGCGACATTTAGATTTTCGGCCTAAGAAATGGGTCACGGGCTGGATCCCGTCCAAGAGGTGGGTGCCTCAAGGGGGGACGCACAGAACAACCAGACCTCAGCCTTCAACCCTTCATGGGTATTTCCCTGCCTTATGGTGTAAGGAACACTTGACTTGGAGGATTTACAGTTCCCTATTTGAAAACTTCTATGGTTTTGACAATGTGAAAACTAGATAACAGGGAGTTATTTGGATGCCTATTCCCGAAATCCTACCTAGAGTAAAAAAA